>OX352772.1:256612921-256804630 GCA_947095535.1 Poecilobothrus nobilitatus | reverse complement strand
TCATAAAAAGAATTACTTTGAAAGGCTTCAGATTTTTGAACTCAGATCTATGATAAATAAAACGAACTTATTTACAAATCATTTACAAATATTTTCAAAGCAACTGAACTAAATTTTTGTTTAGTAGTATATAATATACTCGAAAGAAACACTTTAACTCCCTTTACAGAAGAACATATTAGTATAAAAATAAGAACCCTAAACTAAAATTACAATTTAGTGAAAGATAAATAAAATAGAACAAATAAAATATTTCTTTAAAAAATTTATTTTATCATCACGTTTCGTTGAAAAAAAAAGAATTTTTCTTACAATGGCACATTTTTCAAAAAGGTTGCAATTTTTAGTCATTTTAAATGAAACTCTTTGTTCTTTATACGAGGTCGATTCGAAAGAGAGTTCTACTTGAACCTTCAAACAATCAGATTGTACTTTTCGACGTGAATGAAAATATAATTAAAAAAAAAACAACAATTATATTTGTTAACAATTTATAAATAAAAGAAAAATTAAAAAAAAAATCATTTTCTATTAATTGCTACTAAACGAACATAAACTAACTTATGTAATAATATAAGTGCTTGTTATAATTCATTAGATGAAATACAATAGTGAAAATGACTTAAGAGGAAGCACTAACTTCAACATATGCGGTTTCATGCATAAAAATAAGAACAAAATGAATGGAAACCTAACAAATAAAACTTGTGGCAAAGCCAAAAAAAAATAAAAAAGTATTAGAAAACTTTAAGGGAAAAAAAACCGAAACAGAAGCTGTCAAAATTAAAAGAATTAGTCGAAAATTTAAGTAGGAACAACTATATTAGTGAACCACATTGTTCTAAAAATCAAAATTTTAATCGTGAATCGTCACAAGTCACACTGCCAATGGACTTGGATAACCAAGAAAATGGAATTGTCGAAGTAGCTCAAATTAAGTGGTTGAGTTAGCTCAAATTAAGTGCTTAAGGTAGCTCAAATTAAGTGGTTAAGCTCAAAGCGAAGTGGAAGATTTTAACCAAGTTTTGTCCAAAAAAAACTAAGAAAATAACTACTGCGATCGCCAAAAACAAAAATACAAAAAGTTTTACTGCAACATCTTATAAAAATAATTCAATGATCTTACTAACAGCGTTTCGAATATAAGAAATCATGCGGAACGCTGTTAGCAAGATCAATAGCGTTAATAATAGAGTAGTAGATACTATAGAAATAGAAATATTCGGAACGCTGTTGATTAGGATCTGCTGAGCAGGCGGATCTTTGAGAAAAAGCATAAGCTTTATCAGAAAAAGATGTTATAGTTTTCTCTCTTTAAGAGCTTAGGTGATAAAAACTAAAACTTTGCTAAATCAAACTTGTTTAATTCTTTAATACCAATCTTATTTTTCAAACGTTAATATTAAATATTAATGTAATCGACTAACAGTCCAAATCCTTGTTTTACACAGTAAATTTAATTATGTCCTCTTCAAATTATAATAAGGTATTATTGAGGACACAAAATGGAAAAAAATAAGTTACTAAACATATTCTTATAAATTCAATTCTTTATTAAAACTAGAAAAATAAAAAGTATCAAAAATAGGACTTCTTTCTTTACAGACTTGGATTTCAGTATTATTTATTACTAAAAAAACTAATGAGAACTAACATGCTCTTTATAACTCGAAAATCAGAAAATTTATCTAATAAATATGTCTATACTCTAAAAGTACAGATGAATACTGAAATAAAAAACAAATTTCAACGAATCAACAAATTCGAGCATCAGCAAAACAGAGCAATAAATCGACTATTATTAAATTAGTATTCTAGGGTTAAAGTAAAACACAAAAATTGCAGCTACATCATATATTTTGACATGTGTTAGAAGTTTTTCTAAATTACATAGAGTTTAATTTAAATTTAGGAAAGTGTCTCTTGATTTTACACAAATATAATACTCATATATTGAACTGAAATAATAATAATAAATAATAATAATAAATATTATATAATAATAATAAATAATAATAATAAATAATAATAATAAATAATAATAATAAATAATAATAATAAATAATAAATATTAATAATAAATAATAATAATAAATAATAATAATAATAATAATAAATAATAATAATGAATAATAAATAATAATAATAAATAATAATAATAAATAATAAATAATAATAAAATTAATAATAATAAATAATAAATAATAATAATAATAAATAATAATAATAAATAATAATAATAAATAATAATAATGAATAATAAATAATAAATAGTGTATAATATATAATAAATAATAATAATAAATAATAATAATAAATTATAATAATAAAAATAACTAATAATAATAAATAATAATAATAAATAATAATAATAAATAATAATAATAAATAATAATAATAAATAATAATAATAATAAATAAATAATAAATAATAATAAATGATAAATAATAAATAATAATGAATAACAATAATAAATAATAATAATTAATAATAATAATAAATAATAAATAATAATAATAAATAATAATAATAAATAATAATAATAATAATAAATAATAATAAATGATAATAATAGTAAATAATTAATAATAATAATAATAAATAATAATAATAAATAATAAATAATAAATAATAATAATAAATAATAAATAATAATAATAAATAATAATAATAAATAATAATAATAAAAAATTATAATAAAAAAATAAATAATAATAATAAATAATAAATTATAATAATAAATAATAATAATAATAATAATAATAATAATAATAATAATAATAATAATAATAATAAATAATAATAATGAATAATAAATAATAATAATAAATAATAATAATAAATAATAATAAAATTAATAATAATAAATAATAAATAATAATAATAATAAATAATAATAATAAATAATAATAAAAAATAATAATAATGAATAATAAATAATAAATAGTGTATAATATATAATAAATAATAATAATAAATAATAATAATAAATAATAATAATAAATTATAATAATAAAAATAACTAATAATAATAAATAATAATAATAAATAATAATAATAAATAATAATAATAAATAATAATAATAAATAATAATAATAGATAAAAATAATAAATAATAATAATAATAAATAAATAATAAATAATAATAAATGATAAATAATAAATAATAATAATGAATAACAATAATAAATAATAATAATAAATAATAATAATAAATAATAATAATAAATAATAATAAATAATAATAATAATAATAAATAATAATAAATGATAATAATAGTAAATAATTAATAATAATAATAATAATAAATAATAATAATAAATAATAAATAATAAATAATAAATAATAACAATAAATAATAAATAATAATAAAAAAAGAAGAAGAAGTCAAATATGGATATATATAAAATAATCGGACGCGGAATCTTTTTAGAGCTCGAACTTTTTTCATTTTAAACTAATATAACATTTGAAGTTAATCATTTAATGGCCAAACATTTTAAAATGTTTATTATTTTTTGCAAGAAAAAAATATTTTAGAACGGAAATTTTCAATTTCAATCATTTTTTATACAAAAATTTTTTAGTAGTTTCACTCCGTCCGTCTACCCGATCGTCTGTTTACTAAACTTTGAGACCATTTTTTTGAAATGGTTAACCACAGATAGTTGTTTTATTAATTATGTAGAAGAATTTTTATTGCTTATGTAGAACGGGTAGATCGCTTTAAGGAAGCTGAAAGACCCCTGTTTTCAAATGTTTATATCTGAAGTTTTTCTGAAAATTTTTTCATTCTAAAAATGTTAGTCGACAGAAAATTTTTTAAACTTTATAAATTGATACTTGTAAGTATCTATCTAAAATTAACATTTATTTTGATTTCACGTAATATAATCCAAAATGTAAATGTATACCTACATTCAAAACAATTTTTAATTTCAGATAACGGTAAATTTAAATAGGTAGAAATAATAAATATTTTCAAATTTTTGCCAATTAAATGATTAACTTCAAAGGTTATATTAGTGTATAAAAAAAGTTCGGGATTCCACGAATTTGTTATATTATAATGAAAAAAGTTCGGGATTCCACGCCCGATTTCTTTTCATATACCCATAGTTTGCCTTCGTTGATGAATTTCTGCGTAGATCCAATTAGGCGCAATTGTGTTTAAAATGCTCTAACAGAATTTTGAAACTTAATAGTACTGAGTTCAATTATATTTAAATATTTCTTTAAAACAATTATCCTTTTATGTCATAAAAAGAATTACTTTGAAAGGCTTCAGATTTTTGAACTCAGATCTATGATAAATAAAACGAACTTATTTACAAATCATTTACAAATATTTTCAAAGCAACTGAACTAAATTTTTGTTTAGTAGTATATAATATACTCGAAAGAAACACTTTAACTCCCTTTACAGAAGAACATATTAGTATAAAAATAAGAACCCTAAACTAAAATTACAATTTAGTGAAAGATAAATAAAATAGAACAAATAAAATATTTCTTTAAAAAATTTATTTTATCATCACGTTTCGTTGAAAAAAAAAGAATTTTTCTTACAATGGCACATTTTTCAAAAAGGTTGCAATTTTTAGTCATTTTAAATGAAACTCTTTGTTCTTTATACGAGGTCGATTCGAAAGAGAGTTCTACTTGAACCTTCAAACAATCAGATTGTACTTTTCGACGTGAATGAAAATATAATTAAAAAAAAAACAACAATTATATTTGTTAACAATTTATAAATAAAAGAAAAATTAAAAAAAAAATCATTTTCTATTAATTGCTACTAAACGAACATAAACTAACTTATGTAATAATATAAGTGCTTGTTATAATTCATTAGATGAAATACAATAGTGAAAATGACTTAAGAGGAAGCACTAACTTCAACATATGCGGTTTCATGCATAAAAATAAGAACAAAATGAATGGAAACCTAACAAATAAAACTTGTGGCAAAGCCAAAAAAAAATAAAAAAGTATTAGAAAACTTTAAGGGAAAAAAAACCGAAACAGAAGCTGTCAAAATTAAAAGAATTAGTCGAAAATTTAAGTAGGAACAACTATATTAGTGAACCACATTGTTCTAAAAATCAAAATTTTAATCGTGAATCGTCACAAGTCACACTGCCAATGGACTTGGATAACCAAGAAAATGGAATTGTCGAAGTAGCTCAAATTAAGTGGTTGAGTTAGCTCAAATTAAGTGCTTAAGGTAGCTCAAATTAAGTGGTTAAGCTCAAAGCGAAGTGGAAGATTTTAACCAAGTTTTGTCCAAAAAAAACTAAGAAAATAACTACTGCGATCGCCAAAAACAAAAATACAAAAAGTTTTACTGCAACATCTTATAAAAATAATTCAATGATCTTACTAACAGCGTTTCGAATATAAGAAATCATGCGGAACGCTGTTAGCAAGATCAATAGCGTTAATAATAGAGTAGTAGATACTATAGAAATAGAAATATTCGGAACGCTGTTGATTAGGATCTGCTGAGCAGGCGGATCTTTGAGAAAAAGCATAAGCTTTATCAGAAAAAGATGTTATAGTTTTCTCTCTTTAAGAGCTTAGGTGATAAAAACTAAAACTTTGCTAAATCAAACTTGTTTAATTCTTTAATACCAATCTTATTTTTCAAACGTTAATATTAAATATTAATGTAATCGACTAACAGTCCAAATCCTTGTTTTACACAGTAAATTTAATTATGTCCTCTTCAAATTATAATAAGGTATTATTGAGGACACAAAATGGAAAAAAATAAGTTACTAAACATATTCTTATAAATTCAATTCTTTATTAAAACTAGAAAAATAAAAAGTATCAAAAATAGGACTTCTTTCTTTACAGACTTGGATTTCAGTATTATTTATTACTAAAAAAACTAATGAGAACTAACATGCTCTTTATAACTCGAAAATCAGAAAATTTATCTAATAAATATGTCTATACTCTAAAAGTACAGATGAATACTGAAATAAAAAAACAAATTTCAACGAATCAACAAATTTGAGCATCAGCAAAACAGAGCAATAAATCGACTATTATTAAATTAGTATTCTAGGGTTAAAGTAAAACACAAAAATTGCAGCTACATCATATATTTTGACATGTGTTAGAAGTTTTTCTAAATTACATAGAGTTTAATTTAAATTTAGGAAAGTGTCTCTTGATTTTACACAAATATAATACTCATATATTCTAAAAAAAATCAAATTGTTGTGCAAGTACTGTGTGAACTGTTTTTGTTCTCTTTGTGAAAAAGTTCACTTTTAACAACTTCTGGTTGTGCAAAATCCTAGTCTATATTCGCTATATATAATATACTTAATTTATTGTTTAATAAAGCAATTCTTTTATTATAAGTCTATTTTGTTTTCTGTTTTTGCAGCTGATGCTAATGAAGTTTATTATGACACAGTACAACCATTTAAAAATAATATTGAAGATAGCTGCAACCACTGCACTTGTGATATTGAGCTAGAATCTCATCAACGGGATAGAAAAACTGAATATGTTGAAGATGATATTCATTTTGAAAATGCTCTTCAAAATTTTATATATGTGAAAAAAAATAACGAAAGCAACGTTAGTAGCAGTAACAATGCACTTTTTAGTAGAAATAAAAGGACAATAGCCGAAGAAGAATTTCCTAAAAAAATGCTTTCCGATAAAAAATATGATCCAAAAGAAAAAAAAAATGTATGGCACAATAACTTATTTTATACTCAATTTTACAAAGAAGTGTCAGCTAATATTACTAAATTTACGGTTAGTAATCTTAGGCACTACGGTGTTTATAAAATTGAAGTTATAGCATGCCGAGAAGGAAAGATAGGAATTAATTGCAGTGAACCTAATTCAAGAGAAGCCAAAACTGAATTTAAAAGTAAGTTAATTTAAAAAAAAAAATATTATAAATAGCATTTTTCTTGAGTTTACTGTTTTTAAGTTAAATGATTAAAAAGTAGATCATTTGCCACATTTTTAACAGGAACTGTTCAAATAATGTCAAAAACAATAAGCAACATCAGCTCAAAATGTTTGTACTTTTACTTAAGTACAATAAAAATAAATCTCAGGTTTATTTTAAATGATTTTAATAAATTTTTTTAATAAAATGTTAAAAGAAATATAAGATTTTCAATGTTTTATTATCTGTATTAGCTTAAAAATACTTAAAGCAATGCATTATGTGCATTTAAAAAAGCGTAAAAAACACCGAGCAAGAGCTATATATTTTTAATTCAAAAAAAAACTTAAAAAACAACCACACATTAGTCATTATTAGCTTATTTTTCGACGATACTCAATTATAATTCAATTTTCAGTAATATTTTACTACCAGATGCATTTTTATCTATTTAGGTTTGCTTATTTAACATATTTTAAAGAAACGAAATCATGGCAGAGATAAAATTAAAAAACTTTTATACTTATAAATTATATTTAATTTATCACAGGATATTATGTGTGGAAAACAGATTATATTTGTTACTATAACGTTAAGCTATCGCAAAATTTCTTAAATCAATATCCAGAAATGTAAACAATCATATTTAACAAAGTATATTTAATTTATTTTTAAAATATTTTATTTGTTTTTGTTCTACAATCGTGCAAAGAAACTGGTGATTAGTAACACTAACCACTGTGATACCATACATGCTTTTAAATTGTTTTAAATTTTGATTACTATTTTTATAAACAAACTGAATGCACTAAGTAATTTTATTACTTATTAACGTCAATTCTAGAAAATTAATTTTCTAAAAATTAATTACAATTCTAGAAAATATTCGGAGATGATTCGGATAACGAAGTTAAAATGGATAAATCTATAAGTTTTTTTCTAGGTGCAGACTTAAGAGTCAATGATCTTCTTGATGATTTTACAGAAGAGGATGGCTTTCCATTAGCCACATTCGTAACTTCTTCAAACGTAACAATGCAGCAAAATACTCTAAAATGGAGACAACGTTATTATAGATCAACCTGTGGAGTTTGTTGGGGATATTTATTTACTCACTCATGTTCTGTATATGAAAACAACCGTACACCGTTTGATAGTTTCAAATTATTTTGGTCGGACGAATGATGGAAGTTAGTCTGTTTTCAAACAAATTTTCATGCAAGCAAAAAGAAAAACACTATAAACCGATAGATATTAAAGAAATGTAGCTATTTATTGCTCTAAATTTCATAATTGATATTAAAAAATTACCCAGCTATAAAGATTACTAGTCATCTGCCCTGGACATACAGGATGCTTACATATCATCCTTTATGCCAGTGAATAGGTTTGATTGGGCTTTAAGTCATTTGCATCTTAATGACAACTTTGCTATGCCTTCAAGAAGCAGTACAGAATATGATAAACTGCATTTTTTTTTTTTTTTTTTACGAGGGACGGTGGAAAACATCAAAAGTCACTCAAAAGAACTGCACGAGGTTCCTCTGAGTAGCGTTGGACTCTAACCAACCAAAACCACCCCCTTTAAAACCAAACTATAGGATTGGGCCTTTAATACATAATCATATAATGTACAGCTTGGTTTCGGGGAAAAGGATGGGGGAAGGATTACTTGGGTGTTTGAATATAGGAAAATTGGGATTATGGAGGATGAAGGGAAAAATTTGGATAGTTATTTTGAAGAAAGATGTTAGTGTTCTTCTTGAATTTCGATATATCGTACACAAATGAATTACCAACTTTTGGGAACACATGTGCGGGCAGAAGGTTCCATAAACGCGACGTGCGCATGACAAACGAATTTCCGAATGCTGTATTGCGCCATCTTGCCAATTCGACAGTGTATGGGTGGGCATCTGTTGCACTCCTCGTTTCACGTTGGAAAACTTTGAGTGGAGGCATCAATTGTTTTATTTCTTTAGAACAGGTGTTCACGCCTACAAGGTATCTATAAAAGAGGGTCAATGACCCAACAGTACGGCGATGGCAAAGTGGAGTGAGCGTTGAGGTAACACTGGGGTCGCCAATAAGGCGAATAGCTCTGTTTTGCACTTTGTCGAGATAACCCAGCGCTGTTTGGGGTGGTCCAGCCCAAATATGTGCGTTATACTCCATTTTCGGCCTAATGTACATTTTATAGATGTTGAGAAGATCGGAAGAAGAAAAGTAAGCTTTGCAGCGATACAAGAAACCTAGACATTTAGCAGCATTTTTAGCTATACCAAAAATATTATTTGACCAGGTCAATTTCTGATTTAACTCGATGCCCAGAATGTTTAAATCTGTTGAGTGCTGCAAAGCTTCACCCTGATAAGTCAGGTTGGGTGTAGTAGTAGCTACTTTGCGCGAGATTAAACAGCATTGCGTTGTTTGGTGTTGAAATCAACTCTGTTGATTTCACCCCATTTTTGGATTTTCGCTAAATCATTATTTAGCTCACTGATTGTGAAGTTTCTTGCTGTTCTATTAATTTGGTGATTAATACCACAGCGACTATGAAATTCATAGGAAGCTACAAGGGTGCTGTCATCTGGGAAACTATGGATTGGATTGGAGGTAATTGAAAGTAGGTCAATGATAAATATTAAGATGAGAGTGGGGGACAACACCGATCCCTGAGGGACACCACCATTAATTATAAAATTGTCAGATGAATAACCATCGACAAGTACCCGAATCATGCGATTCGAAAGGAAATCTCCAATCCATTTTAGAAAGACTCTACCTAGTCCTAACGCTTTGCATTTTGCTAATAAAGCATCATGCCAGACTCGGTCGAACGCTTTAGAAATATCCAGAGGCACTACATTAGATTCACCAGAATGGTGAAGGCTGATATTCAACTTTTCGCAAAGGTAAGTCATGAGATCACCGGTTGAACGACGGACTCTGAACCCGTATTGTCGATGATGAAGCAAACCTCTACGATCCAGATATTTCAAAAGCTTCTGGTTTACTATTTTTTCCATTACCTTGGAAAGAACCGAGGTTATAGCAATAGGACGGTAGTTAGAGGGGTCGCTTTTATTACCTTTTTTTGGAATTGGGAAAACATGCGCAACCTTCCATTGGGTAGGGTGAATACCCGAAGTAAAGGAAAGATAAAAAAGATTGCGTAGAGGTTTTGAAATACTTGTATAGGTATTTTATACTTGCTTTCTAACAAGGATTTTTACCCAAACATAGTGGAAAGTTGGGCTAGAACATTTGAATTTATTAAGAGTGTTGAAAGCTGTGTCATTTTTAATATAGATGGCGATACCTCTTTTAGACACGAAATGTGAAATGAGTGTGTAGCCAGTAATATTAAAATGATCATTCTGGCCGTTAATTTGACTTTCACATAGGGCAAGAATTGCTGGTTTGCTAGAATTTAAATGGCAAGTGACGGCATTGAAATTCGTCTGTAAACCGCGTATATTGTAGAAATCTACATTAAAATTGGTAATTTTGTAAAATTTTAAAAAACAATATAAGTAAAAATCAACAAATTCAAATTTATAATTAGATAAAAAAGTGAAATATCAAATTAAAATTTAAATTGATAAAGAAACAATAAAAATTATAAAAATTATATGTGTACGATATGAATACCGCGAGCTTGACAACACAATTTGTTTGTGAATTAAATTAAATTAAATGTTTGCTTTGAATGTGCAAATGATTTATAAAACGTTCAACAGTTTTTAGCATACACTGTGAAGTGACCTTATTGAACGCAGTTACAACCAAAAAACACACTCAATGCAAACCTTACGTGCAATACTACAAAAGAAAAAAGAGCACGTTATAGCAAATAAAAATTATTGATTAATTAAGTTGATATTTACACACACTATTATAAATAATAGTAAAATTTACAATAATATTAAAGTCTTCTCAAGATCTTTTATGAAAAAGTAAAAGTAAATTAGAATAAGTAAATACCACCAGAAATTACAAATTAAAATTACAGTTTAAGTTATGGTGGTATTGATTATTGAGAAGAGAAGGATTGAAACACTGACATCTATCAACGGGATGGAGTGAGAAGGATATTGTTTTTGCTTTGTTTACAACTAGGAGATGTTAGAAAGAAAAGAACAAAAAAAAAAAATTGAAATTAAAATTAATTAATTGTAAACAAAGCAACCGCGCGCGTTGAATTAGAAAAATTTAAAAAAAAATAAAATAAAATAAATTAGTCAATTTTGAATATACTAAATAATAAATAAATATAAAAAAAAGTGAAATTAAATAACAAAAAAAAAAATAAATAAATGTGATATTAAAAAAGAAATGTGTTATTAAAAAGAATGTGTTATTAAAAAAGCAAAAAGAAAAAGTACTTATCTTACTGCCGCCATTGGAAGTGCAGCCGAGGTTTAAAACGTGTTTTATATTTATTTTGTACCTTTTTTTTACACATAATTAAAATTAAAACACAATAAAAAATATAGATAAAATAAAAAAAAAAGTGAATTTGTTAGTTAAATTAAAATTAAAATTAAATAGATTAAGTTAAACTTAAAAATTGAGTAAATATTATTTGTATTTTTAATTATTCGTAAACGATGTTGTCAAACCGACGGTCAAACCGAGAATAAAGTATAAAGTTAGACTGTTGCTTGATATAATGAAAAATTGTTTTCGTAATAACTATAATAATTCAGAAAAAAAATTGATTCAAATTAAAAATTGCAATTGACTAGAGTGTGATTAAATTTAAAAGTAGCACAATATATGCCCAAAAACTCATTAAGAGGGGCTACAAGCTATGGATAAAGTGTGTTCTTCTGGATATTGTCTTCATTTTTATATTTATACAGAAAAAACCGGAGATTAGGTAGAAACTGACCTAGGTAGCAAAGTTGTAAAAACATGTGGTGAAAACTTGAAGGACAAGAATCATAATATATACATTAATAACTATTTCAACAGAAATCCCTTACAAAAAGATTTGCAAAAAGATTAAGTATTTGAATAATAAATCAAATAGAAAGTTTTTCCCAATTTTGAAGGAAGATAAAAAGTTGAAGAGGGAAGAATTAGACTATAAAGTAAACGCTACTAATGTAAGTATAATGAAGTAAAAAGACAAGTCAGTTTATATTTTGTCAAACTAACACGATCCGAAAAATATTGGAATATAATACCAAAGACAATGAATATAACTAGATGTGAAGTCTTATAGGAAGCTTTGAACAAAAATTTTAGCTTAAAAATTCCCTAATAGGTCTAATATCATCATACATTATACACGTTAAAAAATATAAAAGCTTTTAAGAGAGTAATAAAATATAAATGAATCATGTGACTGTCGATTAACTATATTATAACTTATAATATATAAAATGTGAGAAAGAGCTTTTTATTTTTACTTTTTTGATGTAGGTATTGCACTTTTTTTGTAATTTTTAAAGAATATGACGTGAAAAAAAGAAAATCTTATTGAAATAAAAATTATATACCTAAACGATAACCATAAATGTTTTAAATCTTAACGTTTATAAATTATATACATGCATATGTAAACTATTTTTAGTTTAATTACTTGTTTAGATTTCAATTTATTAATTTGGAAACATATTCATAATAAAGAAAATTATATATTTTTCTGTGTGATACATAAAAAGGTGAATTCTGTAATTATTAAGGTTATCAGCTTTCATATATCTAAAAAGACTTCGATTTATCTTAGTTGCAAAATTATAATTGTTTTAATTAAAAAAAAAAAAACATAATTTTATTAACGAAAAGGTGATTTTAAAAAAATATATTATTATATATATAAAAATATATATATATTATCATTGTACATAGTCGGTAATTAACTAACCTACTAAGTCCTTTAATACAGCAAATTAAATTGAAAAAACCCGTTAAGTGGGGGACACTAATGTTATTACCCTAAATAAAATTAGCTTTACTTTACTTTAGGTACATTGTCCGATTGCATTGAAATTTTACATAACGGTATCTAGTAACGTCAGCTATATTTGACAAAATATGACTTTTGACGTAAAAGTCCAGAATAGTCCAGAATACAGGAACCAAAATTTTACAATATTGTAGAGCATAATAATAAATTTAAGATACATTTCGTTTTATTTTAATAGGTCGTAGCGTTTCTGAGATATTGCAGTTGGAAATTTTGGTAACAAAAAAAAAAAATTCTGACTTTCAAAAAAAGCACTATACATGTGAAACATTCAAAGACAACCTGTATTTATAATTATACCGTTAAAAAGGTTTCGTCATACCCTTTGGTAAGTATGGCATTGATTGGAAAATAGTCCCACCAGAGGACATAAATGCGAAATTGAAAAACAATTTTAATAAAAAATGCTATTTAATACTTTTCTTCTCATATATTTATTTAGCCTTTTTGTTTTCCTTTGAAATATGTATGTAAAAGTGCAATTATTATGGATAGAGTTGGTTCCAAAATCAGGGTTTCTTCAATTTGTGTAACGGGAATTTGGGGGCGACTATATTAAATACAATGTTATTGAAATATTTATGTAAAAATATAATTAGGAAGGATTTTAGAGTTGTTTACAAAATCTAAATTATACGCTTTTTCCAGAACATTTACATAGAATATATTTGAGATTCAGAATTTCGTACATGTATAAAGATTCGTGTATGTATATATTATATTTCGTATATGTATACATATTTCGTATACGGATACATATGAAAAATTGAGTTTTTTTTTATCATTCTACCCAAAAAGATTTTACCATAACTCAAAAACAAACGGACCAGAGTAACCAATAAGGGCTTCCTAGAGAGAAGAATAAAGACAGAAAAAAAATTTGTTCACAAAAAGGTACACCGTTATATTTAATTTTAAAAAGAAAAATTTAAAAAAGTGCGTTTTAAAAAAAATTTGTGTGTTAACCTTTTTGTGTACTCAAATGAGACAATCTGTACTAATTATAACTATATCATCCTAAGGGTTGTTTAATGACCTATCTTTTACGATTACAATGGTTCTTAAATCTAACAATTGTTGAGATATTTACTGTTATTTAATTCCCTTCGAATCTAAAATCGATATTGAAAACCAATATCTTACAGTATTTTAAAAATATAAGATTCCGTTTGAAAATCTTAATTGTCCTCGTGAATTCACAGAAGTGAATCACTTAAAACGTGTAAAAAATTCTAAAGACGAAATTCTAAATAAAATAATCAAAATCATTTAAATATTTAAGAAAAAAATCAATTAAAAGAATTCTTATCAAAAAACGTCGACCTATTTTATAATGAAATTTAACATCAACCCATTAAATAAAATATGAAATAAAATTAAAAAATAATTCACCCATTCATTGCAAAAGCTATCGCTACCCTAAAATCCATGAGGAAGAGATAAAAAGACAAATTAAAGATATGTTAAAACAAAAAATAATTAAAGAATCTAACTCGCCATATAATTCACCAGTTTGGATTGTTCCAATGAACAATTTCAACATTAAAAAATGGCGTATAGTAATTGACTATAGGAAGCTGAATGATATCACAATCGATGAGAAGTTTCCTATACCTAACATCGATAATATTCGGGACACGTTAGGCCGAGCACAGTATTTTACAACGCTCAACTTGGCAAAAGGGTTCCATCAAATCGAGATGAAACCAGAAGACCAGAAAAAAACTGCGTTCTCAACTCCATTCGGACATTACGAATACATTCGTATTGCATTGGATTAAAGAATGCCCCAGTCACTTTCCAACGGATGATGAATTCTGTATTAAGAGAATATATTAACAGAATGTTCATAGTGTATCTGGATGATATACTAATTTTTAGTACATCCCTCCAAGAACACTTCGACAACTTAAATAAAATTTTTAATGCTCTTAGAAAAGCAAATCTAAGGTGCAAATTGATAGGTTTAATTTTCTGTGTAAAGAAACAGAATACCTTGGGTATGTGCTAACCCAGAATTGCGGCGTAAAATCCAACTCTAAGAAAATCAAATATATAATCAACTTAAAATTACCAATAAGTCAAAAACAAATAAAATCACTTTTAGGTATAACTGGAAGAAATTCATAAAAAAGTATAAAAATAGCACAACCGCTAACTAAATATTTAAAAAAGGACGCTAAAATAAATGCCGTAGACCCAACATATATTAATTTGATATATTGCATTTTATATTGAACAATTAAAATTACCTTTAACATCTCATTTAATTTTAAAGTACCTATCCCGATTTTAACAAACCTTTCAAAATAAATACTGATGCTAGCCAATTCTCTACTGGCGCTGCGTTATTATAGGATAATCATCTGTTTATGCTAGCAGAACACTAAGTAATCATGAAATCAGAAACAGTACAACTGAAAAAGAACTTTTGGCAATAGTTTAGGGAGTTAAATACTTTCGACCATATATTTATGGCAAAGAATGTGCCCTTCAAACCGACCACCAAGCCCTAAAGTTGCTTCATACCAAGTACTTGGGAAAAGATTTAAATCCAAGATTACAAAGGTGGATATTATCGTTAGGTGAATATAACATAAAAATAGAATACTTAAAGGGCAAACATAATAAAATTGCCGACTTTATTAGTAGAATTAATGCAGGAGAAAACGAAATAAATGAACTGACTGAGACGTTCAGTCTCAATGAAAGGAGAGAAACCTTCGAAATAAATAATAATGACGAAATCAATGACAATAGTTCTCTTCAACCGACGATTCATTCACAAGAAGAAGAACAACTTGACCATATTCCAATTTTAGAAACTATAGTAAATAGATTTAAAACTCAAATAATAATTTCGAATAACTTTACTCAAGAATTTGAGAACGTTCGAGACAGTAAACGAAGAATTTATATTAGTCCTGGATGACTGAACAAGAAATTACCAATAAGCTAAAATCTTATATAACAAATTACAAAATTGCTATCTTTACTCAAATACCAGATCCCGATTATAATATCATTCAACAATATTAATCAATATTAATAAAAAATTTATTAAATGTACCTACTTTGCACAATACCTTAAAACAGAACAAGATCTTATAAAAATTATATCTTTGCATCACAAAGAACAAAAACATCCTGGCATTATTTCAATATACGAATATTTAAAATATAAAATATATCAAACTAATAATTAATAGAATTACTAACAACTGTGAAATTTACAGCAAAGACAAATATTAGAAAAAAATAAAATTATCCATTCTTACTAGTATAGGTATGTCGACATACCTATACTAGTAAGAAACAAAACTTTTTAATTTTTATTGATCAATTCACCAAATATGACTATATAACTAGTAATGTGTACTTGCATTGCAAGCGTCAAACAGATGATTAAATCGCATGATGAAAAAGCATGTTCAAAAAGCATTGTATCACTGATTTTTATAGTAAGGAATCATAAACGATCTCCTCCTCCTCCGACAGGACGATCTTGAACCATGGTCTACAAACAAAAGTTGTAGAGCTCACCAATATCTTTTTAATGATACGCCACATGATAATATATCGCTGATTTTTACATTAAGGGCTTATAAACAGTTACAAGAACCAAACAGGGCGTCCTAGAACAATGGTCCCCAAACTAAAGTTGAAGAGCCAATATCTTTTCAATGATACCCCACTTGATCATATGAAGCTTATTTTATATCAAGGGCTTATAAAGCCCTCTGAGCCCTATCAGGGTATCCTGAAACCAGAGTCGCCAAACAAAAGTTGTTAAGCTCGCCAAAAACTTTTTAATGATACCGCACATGATAATATACAGATTACTTTTATATAAAGGGCTTATAAACGGTCTCACGAACCAAGAAGGCCGTCCTAGAATACTGGCCCCCAAACAAAAGTTGAAGAGCTTGCCAAGGTATTTTCAATGATACCCTATATGACCATATTCGGGTCAAAATATTAAAATCCTCATACAACATATAAAGGGCTAAAATGGCTCCTTTGGAACCAAAAAGATGTAATTTCAGATTTTCTGGATGGTTTAACACAAAAATATATCAAATGTCTTTTGCAGTTAGTCCCTAGCACATCTAGAAGTGCTTCATCGTTTTGATACGAAGTGAGTGAGTGGTTTCATGCATTTGTTAGGAAGAGTTTTATATATAGGATGTTCAAAATTGAGGTATCATTTTGATTTTGCCCCCATTTTTTTTCTACCTGGAATTTTTATACGAGGTATCTTTAGGTATATTCTAAATACATTCCGGTTAGTGAATATGGAACGTTACACGAAGGAACAACGTGTTTTTGTTATTACAACATTTTTTGAAAATGGTAAAAGTTTTTAAGATGTAATTAGGAAATTTCGAACAATATTTGGTAGAGAAAATGCTCCAACAAATCGTGCCATCAAGCTGATGGTTGATAAATTTCTAGAAACTGGATCTGTTCTTGATAACAGAGGCAACATTTATGAACGTAGTGGCCGTTCAACCGAGAATGTAGCAACTGTGAGCAGAAGTGTTGAAGAAGATTCAAAAACTTCCATTGGTCATCGTTCGCAGCAATCAAACATCAAACCATCCACATTATTCAACATTTTGCATCGTGATCTCCATTTAAAGGCTTATAAGATCCAACTGACGCAAGAATTAAAACAAACTGACCATGCATTACGTCGGCAATTCGTTTCTTGGGCAATCGAAAAACAAGAAGAAAATGAGAATTTTTTTAACAAAATAATTTTCACCGACGAAGCTCATTTCCAGCTCAATGGCTACGTCAATAAACAGAATTGCCGCATTTAATTTAATTTAATTCACAAACAAATTGTGTTGTCAAGCTCGCGGTATTCATATCGTACACATATAATTTTTATAATTTTTATTGTTTCTTTATCAATTTAAATTTTAATTTGATATTTCACTTTTTTATCTAATTATAAATTTGAATTTGTTGATTTTTACTTATATTGTTTTTTAAAATTTTACAAAATTACCAATTTTAATGTAGATTTCTGCAATATACGCGGTTTACAAACGAATTTCAATGCCGTCACTTGCCATTTAAATTCTAGCAAACCAGCTACACACTCGTTTCACATTTCGTGTCTAAAAGAGGTATCGCCATCTATATTAAAAATGACACAGCTTTCAACACTCTTAA
The DNA here is from genome assembly GCA_947095535.1 of Poecilobothrus nobilitatus. Classification (NCBI taxonomy): domain Eukaryota; kingdom Metazoa; phylum Arthropoda; class Insecta; order Diptera; family Dolichopodidae; genus Poecilobothrus; species Poecilobothrus nobilitatus. Next base: position 256,786,538 of record OX352772.1, on the reverse strand, counting down.
CAAATTCAAATGTTCCAGCCCAACTTTCCACTATGTTTGGGTAAAAATCCTTGTTAGAAAGCAAGTCATATATTTCTGTTTGTTATACAGATCACCCAACTCAAGTGAAGAGGAAACTGTTGTGGAAATTGGAATGGGAAAAAATCAACCCATATCACAAGACATGCTGACCTACATTTTGATTGATGGGTTTAATGTGGGTCATGCTTGGTTAGTAGGTCAACAACTTTTTTTGATTGTTTTGGTTTTAAGTTATGTTCTTAAGTTTGCTTGCTTTGGTTTTAAGTGTGGGTTGTAAACTTATAAGTTCCAAATAGTTTTATAGTAGGAAGTGAAGGTTGTTAATATTGTGTAAGTTGTCAGGCAGAATTAATGAACTGAACAATTGATTTTATGTATCTTGGTTACTATAAGCCAAAAATTTGTCTTGGTTGAGGTTTTATGTTAGGTTGTATGCGTGGGTTGTTAACTTATAAGTTCAAAATGTTTGTAGAGTAGGAAGTCAAGTGTTAAGCAATTTAAAGTAGGTCAGTCCTGAATAAACAGAATTGTATACCTGGTTTAAATACTAGGCGCACATATAAAAGTAGTAAGAAAATTTCTTATATGAATATAAAAAAACATAGAAATTTTTTTATTTTCAAATCTACAGAGCGTCTTTAAAATTGAAAAAAAAAAAATTTTGCTTTTAAAGGAAATGAAAATAAAAAATTTGTTCTTTATAATAGCATACTTACATAAAAATGTGGTCTCTTCTGAATAGATACACATTTGTGTTTTTCTACTTTAAGAATTTAGAAAAGAAAAGAGAAAACGAAAGTCATTAATTAACTGACTGCATGCCGTGTAAGATATTTTTTTTATTTTTAAGTAAGAATGTTAAGAAAAAAATATGAATAAAAAGAAAACAAACAGCAAATCAAAAATATGGAACTGATTAAACTAAAGATATACTCTGATATGCATTTATGTTTATTTTGTTTGTTTTGGTATGGAATAAAACATAAACCAAAAATTTCTAGTTTTAAACTAAAAAAAAATTAAGACTTGTTTTTGTTATTGTTTAATTAATATACGAGTATACAAATCATAAGTTATCTAGTCAAAGCAAGGAATTGATATAAAAAGAATAGAATGTAAAAGTTGAATGATTCTATGAGGGTATAGTTCCTGGTTTTAAAAAATTACAATATTCAAGTAATAACGAGTTTATATTAAGAATTTGTTGTGAATTTTTTTTTTTTTTTTTTTTTTTTTTTTACTACCCAAACTCTAGGAAAATTTTCCTTTTTACAAAATTATTGTAGGTTTGAGCAAGAAGCAGACGAGTTCAGGGGAAATATGAATGAAAATTAGAGGAGAATTTGCGGGTAAATTGGAGACAAACCTGAATAGGTTCGTTTTGAAAAGTTGCAAATTGTGTAATGGACCATTTGAATCAAAAGAGAACACGTTGGATGGAAGCATATTCCACATTTTAGCGGTTCTCACAATGAAAGGGTTTCCATAACCAGTTTTAAACCACCTAGGAATTTCCACGGTGTAGAAATGAGCACTTGAGGCTCCCCTAGTGTTGCGTTGGAATTGTTTACGAGGAGGCATTATTGATTTCAATTTAATAGAACAAGTGTCGTTACCTACAAGATATCTATAAAAGAGAGATAAAGCTCCAATGTTTCGACGTGAGTTAAGAGGAGTAATGGTACCCTGAACAGTGGGGTCGCCAATCAGGCGTAAGGCGCGATTTTGGATTTTGTCCAGGTAACCTAATGATGTTTGAGCAGCGCCAGCCCATAAGTGAGAATTATACTCCATCTTCGGTCGAATATATGCTTTATAGATATTGGCCAGATCACTAGGGGAAAAATAAGCTTTACAGCGAAAAAGAAAACCTAAACATTTGGCAGCTTTTTTGGCTATATCAAAAATATGTTCATTCCACAACATTTTTTGATTAAGCTGCATGCCTAAAATGTTTAAATTTGCAGACCGCTGTATATATTCCCCTTGGAACCGTAGAATTGGAATGGATTGATGCCTTTTGCAAGAGATCTGACAGCTTTGAGTTTTGGAGGTGTTAAACTCAACTCTGTTTTTAATATATCTTTACTTAAAATTTAGTAAACAATATTGTTAAATTTAAGTTTTTTGATTCGAGTTTCATCATGTAAATTTGTACATACAAAATACATACATATTTACCAGTGGCGGCTTCTCCTAAGATTCAATTGATTCATTGAATCAGTCGTAAAAATTTTAACTTTATTTAAAATCTAAAAGTTTAAAAAAATTTAAAAATCCTTTACATATTATTTATGTATGTATACTTTTTATTTTATTGATCACAACAAAAGAGAGCACATATTTTGGTTCCAAATGCCAATTGCCAATATCAATTTTATCATAGATTCAATAGAATGAATTGAATCCACAATATTACATAATTCTTCTATATTTTTATTTTTGTCATTTGCATACATATATTAATAAATATTTAATATAATATATTATTCGTGTTAAGTTTCATGTATGTATGTTATGTTAATGTATGTATTGTAATGTAATATCAGTTCATGTATTCAATTTAGTCATATGAATCTATGAAAATATGATCTAAACAAAATTTTATTTTTATTTTCTCTTCTGCGAATACGAAATTTTTTTTTTGCTTAGGTATTTTAAAGATTTTTAAACATTCAACAAAGATTCAATTTTATGTTTTGAATCTAAGCAAAATAATAGGTATGCATTTGTATTTATTATGTTTTATAAAAAAAAACAAAATAAAAAAAGCAAAGAAAAATATCGACGAAGAGAGAATAAAGAAACAAAAAATTGAGAATTGATTTGAGATTGAGAGTTGAGTTGAGTTTTGAGAATTAAGATTTGAGACTTGAGAGACTATCTTATCATTTTATTTAGCATTTACGTTCATACTTTGGTCATACATATTACATTTTCATAGTATGTATACTTAATACATACTTCATTTTCATTTTATTTCATAAATCATAAATCTTAGAAGATTCAATATATGAAATTGAATCCATGATTTATGACTGATGTGTAATACTGTAATATCAAGTATTAATGAGTAATGAGATTTAATGTATACACATTTTTTTCGTTGTATGTATATTCATACTTATTGTATGTATATTCATACTTATTGTATGTATATTCATACTTATTGTATGTATATTCATCATACTATAATTATTGATAAATGTAACAGATGTATGAACTAATATTTCGTTTTGACTCTTTAACTAATTTAAGCTTTTTAAGTTTATTTGATTTTAAAAAATTTGAAGATTTTGAAAAAAAATTTCCAATTAGTTATTTTAATAGATCATTTTCTTTCAATTTTCGATTTTAGTTTTTTAAGAAATGATTTAATTTTAGTTTATAGAATACAAGATTTCCGCAAATTTCAAAACATTAAGATTTTATAATATATTGTAAACAAAATGATTTGGTGGATAGTATAAAAGAAGCATTGCATTATTAATAGAAACTATACCAGCAGAAGGATCTTTTTCTAACTTAAAAAATATAAGAAACTTATGTTCGAAATTCAATGTGTAAAGACAGAATATCTAGTTTATCATTAATTTATATTGAAAATAAAAATGTTGAAAAAAAAGAACTTGTAATAAAACAATCTTTTCTTGAAGATATAATAAACATTTTCGGAACTAAAGAAAGAAGAATAGACCTAAAATATAAGTCTTAAAAGAATTTTTTTATTTTATTTAAATTTTTTTTTGTTTTGAATCAGAAGATTGAAAATCCACGAGCCGCCACTGATACATGTCCATATCTAACTCGTTTCCTCTTGGTGGTTACAAACACCATACCAAAGTTAATATACCCTATACTTTAGGTGTAGGGTATAATAATGTGGGGAAAAATTTCAGTATTTTCAAAATTATTATTTATTATTATATCCTACACCTAAAGTACAGGGTATATTAACCTTGGTATGGTGTTTGTAACCACCAAAAGGAAGCGAGTTAGATATGGACATGTATATATATTCTGAATCAGGATCACCTCCTGAGTCGATTTAACGATGTCCGCCCGTCCGTTCGCACGATAACTCAAAAACTAATAAAGCTATCTTGATGAAATTTATATAGTATGTTACTAATTACGAAAGGAAGGCTAAGTTCGAATCTAGACAAAATTGATCCATGGGTTCGGATTCTGGAAGCTTCCGAATGATTCCGGAGCAAACGAGATTATCTCCAAAACCAACAAAGATGAACAATGATGTTCCTTCCCGTTCGATTTATGTCTCTGAAATTTAAAAGGATTTGGTCCATGGGTTTAGATTTTGGAAGCTTCCGAACGAGCACCAGAGCAAATGAGATTATCTCCAAAACCAATAAAGATATAACCTTTAAATTTTGTACAATGATGTTCCTTCCCGTTCGATTTATGTCTCTGAAATTTAAGAGGATTTGGTCCATGGGTTTGGATTTTGGAAACTGCCGAACGAGCACCAGAGCAAATGAGATTATCTCCAATAAAGATATAACCTTTAAATTTGGAAGAGTGGTGTTCTTTCATGTTTTATTTAAGTCTCTGAAATATGAGGAGGTTTTGGTTGATGGGTTCGGATCTTGGAAGCTTCCGAACGAGCCTTAGAGCAAACGAGTATATCTCCACAACCAACAAAGATAGAACCTTTATTTTTATTACAAGAGTGTGCTGTTATGTTTCCTTTTCTATAAAATTGGAAACTGACATTTGAAAGAATTTGAACAATGGATTATGGTTCCAAAACCAACAAAGATAGAATCTTTAAATTTTTTACAATGATGTTTCTTCCCGTTTGATTTATGTCTCTGAAATTTAAGATGATATGGTCCATGGGTTTGGATTTTGGAAGCTTCCGAATGAGATTATCTCCAAAAACAACAAAGATATAACCTTTAAATTCGGCAGAATGGTGTTCTTTCATGTTTGATTTAAGTCTCTGAAATTTGAGAGGATTTGGTTCTTGGGTTCGGATTTTGGAAGCTTCCGAACGAGCCTCAGAGCAAATGATATTATCTCCAAAAGCAATAAAGATAGAACCTTCACATTTTGTACAATGATGTTCCTTCCCTACTTTTCTGTAAAATTGGAAACTGACATTTGAAAGAATTTGAACCATGGGTTCGTATTTTGGAAACTTCCGGACGAGCACAAGAGCAACGAGCATATCTCCAAAACCAACAAAAGTAGAACATTTAAATTTAGTACAATGGTGTTCTGACATATTTTCTTTATGATGGATTCGATGAATTGGAGTGGCAATTCGGGTACCTGACACACACCTCCCATGGACTAATAATTTTCGAAATTAATAAAGATAGAAACTTAAAATTTTTTACAAAGGTTTCAAGCATATCAGTAGCGTGCATATGCCGATTTTGGCCCCATAGGGAGTAATTTTTTTGGGGGAGTAAGATATTAATATGAAAAAATTGTTATAAAAAGTAAAAATAGAGCTTTTATGAATTTTTTTGTTATATTGTAATTGTCAATCAAATACAACTTTGTAAAGTGTGTATTGTTGATGATGTCTGCCCTTGACAATAAATTGTCAATCAAATACAACTTTGCAAAGTGTGTATTGTTGATGATGTCTGCTCTTGACAATAAATTGTCAATCAAATGCGACTTTGTAGAGTGTGTTTGTTGATAATGTTTGCCCTTGATAAATAAATGATTGATGATAATGACATTGATAAATATAAATTACTACTAATAATGTATTAAATAATAACAATATTTTAATATTAGTGTCATTATCATTAATATAAAAAACTGTAAAAAAAATTTCTGGAAAAAATGGAAGCTTTATGTGAAACTTGCGGAAATTTATTTTTAAAGAAAAATCTCAAAAGACAACAAGAACAAGTGCATAATGAAAAAGGAAGAAAAAGAAAATTATGGGTGCCATGTTTGCAATAGAAAATTTTCAAGAGCAGATAAACTATAAAAACATATTAAAAGCATTCATCAGAAAGAGAAAAGAAAACATGAAAGTTCAACAGATGATGAAGAATCAAAAAAAAAACAAAAGATTTCAAATTCAAAATATTGCCATAAATGCAAGACTGAAGTAGATGTAAAATATTGGAATTTTCATGTTCGAACAAATGTACATAAATTAAAAGCATTAGAGCCTTATGATGATAATATCAAAATCGTAAAACAAGGTTTTAGACAAAGAATCACAACCTTTGTCATACAAAATAATAATGGAATAAAATTCTAACAGAAGCTGGAGAATTTCAAGAAAAGGATTCAGGATGGAGTTTGTACAAATTACTACATTTAGAAATTAATGTAAATGAATATAGACCTTTTGCTGGTTCACAATTCATTAAATTACCAGATATAATTAATAATAAAAAGGCTTGTATTAATATAAAAAACAAAGATATATTTTGTTTTAAATGGTGTTTAATAGCCGTTCTAAAAAACACTAAAATTAAAAATGCCCACAGTATAAATAGATATAACATGGATAATATAGCAGCATCTAGAATAAATTTAATTAATTTTAAAGTAGAGACATTAGAATTTGGAGATTTAGAATTTCCTCTCCATCAAAATGACATAAAAATAATATTTGAGAAAATGAATTCCGAAATTAGTATAACAGTATTTGGATTTAAATGGATAAAACGAAAGAAGAATAAAGAAATTGAAATAATTGGACCCTACCATACTAAAGAACAAAAACGTTATCATATAAATATGCTTTTGTTAACAGAAGATAATAAATCACACTATGTGTGGATAAAAGATTTGTCGAGACTGGTGATGGGGCAACTCTCCAAAAATAAACATAAGAAATATTTTTGTGATGGATGTTTATGCACTTTTAATTCACAAAACGCTTTCATGATACACAAAAATGAATGCGGGAAAGTGATTACAAAACTGCCAGACAAAGAAAAGAAGTTTATAAATTTCACTAATTTTAAAAAACAATTAGAAGTACCATTTGTAATTTATGCTGATTCAGAAAGCATACTACAGCAAATTTCAACGTGTGAACCAGATCCGAAGACCTCATACACAACTGTTATAAAACAGCATGTACCTGTAGCGTTTTCATATTATATTAAGAGCTCGTTTGATGAAAGTTTAAATAAATATAAAGTTTTTTCCGGTAAGTGATTGTTAATAATAATCTATAAAAAATTCTTACACTAAATTAATTTTTTCTTTTAGGAGTTGATTGTGGAAAACAATTTATATCATCTTTAGTAAAGGAATGTCAACATCTATATAATAATTACATATTAAATGAAAAACCAATTAATAATTTAACTGATGAAAAATTTTATCATAAAACAAAAGAAGTATGTGAAATATGTGAAAAGAAATTTGAGCCAGAAGAAACACGTATAAAAGATCATTGTCATCTAACTGGCAAATATAGAGGACCGACTCATAAACATTGTAATTTATCATGTAGTTTACCAAAATTTTTTCCTATATTTTTTCATAATTTTTCGAATTATGATGCTCATTTACTTTTTAAAGAATTAAACTTGGTCGATGGTCCTATTTCGGTAATAGCTTTGAATAAAGAAAAAATATTTCCATAACTAAAAGCATCTTTTTGAGTTCATACAGAAGTTTTCAGTTACGATTTTTGGATTCATATAGATTTTATGCAATCTAGTCTTGATTCTCTTGTTCAAGATTTGGGAAAAGAAAACTTAAAAACAATAAGAACTCAATTCCCCAATGGTGAACATTTTTATTTATTAACACGGAAAGGTGTTTTTCCATATGAGTATATAAATTCTGTCGACAAACGTAATCAAACTTCTTTACCTTCTCAAAATGCTTTTAAAAATGAAATAAGTAACACTAATTGTTCAGATGAAGATTATGAACATGCAAAAAATGTTTGGAATACATTTAACTGTCAATCTTTGGAAGATTATTTAAAACTGTATTTAAAAACTGACGTTCTTTTACTTTCATATGTTTTCGAAAATTTTAGAAAAATTTGTTATAATATATATAAACTAGATCCAGCACAATTTGTAACTGCACCAGATCTTGCATGGGATGCTATGCTAAAATATACTAATATTAAATTAAAATTGATTCATGATATAAACATGTTTAATTTTTTTAAAAGGGGTATTCGTGGTGGTATAAGTCAATGTAGTAAGCGTTATTTTAAAGCTAATAATAAATATATAGGTGAAGAATATGATCCTACAAAAAATAATGAATACATAGTATATTTAGATGCTAATAATTAATATGGGTGGACAATGTCTAACTATTTGCCATATGGAGGGTTTAAATGGGTGGAAAACCCCTCAGAATTAATGTTTTCAAAATAGCTGATGATTCCGATGAAGGATATATATTAGAAGTTGACTTAAATTATTATTAAAATTTACATGATATTCATAATGACTTACTATTTTGTGCTGAAAATAAAATATCTCCAAAAGCAAAATCTCCAAAAGTGCTATTAGATTTGAATCATAAAACAAAATATATAATTCATTATAGAAACTTGAAACAATGTTTTACTAATGGATTAATTTTGAAAAAAATTCATAGAGCAATTAAATTTAAACAATCTAATTGGGTAAAAAAATATATTGATTTAAATACTTATCATAGAGCTTTAGCAAAAAATGTATTCGAAAAAAACTTTTTTAAATTAATGAATAATGCTGTATATGGTAAAACCATTAAAAATGTTGACAAAAGAACAATAGTTAAAATAGCAGATTCTTGGAAAAGCAAACGGAAGCATCTCGGTGCAAGGGCGCTCATCGCTAAACCCAACTTTCATAGTTTATCACTTTTTGATGAAAATTTTGCTGCAATTCAATTAAATAAAATTAATGTTATTTATGATAAACCTATATATTTAAACTTTACAGTTTTAGAACTTTCAAAATTACATATGTATAATTTTCATTATGGTTACATGAAACCAAAATATAATTCGAAAATTAGTTTAAATTATATGGATACAGACAGTTTTATATATTCTATAAGTACAAAAGATTTTTACTCTGAAATCAAACCCGATCTTAAAAAGTATTTCGATACTTCAGATTATGAAAAACATAATCAGTATGGATTTCCTCTTGTTAATAAAAAAATTATCGGTTTATTTAAAGATGAAAGTAATGGAAAAATTGTAAAAGAATTTATTGGTCTCAGATCAAAAATGTATTTATTAAATGTTTTAAATGATAAAATTATAAAAAAAAGTAAAGGTGTAAAAAGTAATGTCGTTAGAAATTTAACCTTAAAAAATTATAGAAAATTTTTTTTGAAAATATTATTGTATATGGAAAAATGAATGTTTTTAGATCTAAGTTGCATACTATATATACTGAAACTTTGAATAAGATAGCTTTAAGTCCTTTAGATGATAGGAGATTTTTTTTAGAAGATAATGTGAATACGCTTGCGTGGGGCCATTATAAAATAAAATAAAATAATATTCAAATGATTTACGTTTTTACTTAGATTTTGCATACAAATTGATAATTTTATTATAAGATAAAAAACCAGAATTAATTTTGTTATAAAATATCATTTTGTAGTTGTAAAGATTGAAAAATAATCTAATTTCCGTATCTATAGTTAATATGTTTATTTTTGATGTAATAAATGGATTGAATATATATTAAATAAAATAAATTTAGTTTATTTCTTTTTATTTTATAACTAGACAAATTATAATAATGAATTTCAGTTCTCCAACCAGCTTTTTTTCCATTAGAATCAAAGATTACACAGTGCCATTTTCCTCTACTTCGTAAACGTAGTTCATACAACGTTAAACTCTGTTTAAACTCGGGGACGTAAAATTTATTTTCCTTCAAATGACCCATGCATAAATACTCATAATACTTAAACTGGAAATTTTTTGAATTTACATATGCAGCTAGAGCTTGAGATTTTAGAGTAGCAGTATTCATCTTTGTAATCAAATTTTAATACTATCTTTAAAATATTACTATTAATAATGGTTTATTAAACATTATTTCGATGGGTTTTTATAATAGTGCATTTCTGAATAAATAAAAAAAATTGTTTATTTTAATTTTTTTTCAGTTTTTAATAAAACTGACAGGATACATCTCGAAGATTATTTTAAGTAAACATATTACTTTTTTCAATTTAGTGTATCATATTCTGTATCAAAATTATTTTGTTCATTCGTTATTAAATTATTTTTTAATGCATATAAAAACATTTTAAATACATTATTTACAGCACATCGACAATTTGGAAACATTAATTGATGAATATTGCAGGGAGTCTCATAATTTTCAGTTCGTTTCAAGCTGAAACGATTACTATGATATCAATTATATCTGATGAAATAAACTTTTCCAAAAAAAATTTCTTTTTTTTTCCCTGCAACAATTATTGATATTCCTTCAAGTTTTCTTAAAAATGATTCAAGCACAAGATAATCAACAATACCAACTGTCCATTTTAATCTATTTATATAACTGAAACAATAATTAGATTTTTCTTTATATTTTTCACTTAGCTCATCATATGAATATGGTGGTTTAAATATTATATGTGTTGGTTTAAATGAATCAGCTCGCATAATACATAATTCTTTTACGAATATTTGTCTGTCATTTCCAAAAAGATATTGAAAATCAACAAAATAAGTTGAAGTGCGAGAACTTTGCATATTGAAGAATTTTTTAAAACTAATTTTATCTCATATTTAGCTCTTATATATAAAGACTCTTTGAGATAATCTTTCACTTCATTTTTGTTTACACGGAAAGATATGTCTGAATTTTATAACAATCAAAATGAGAGATCACAAATTGTCTCTGAAATACATAGAAGTGTTAGAAAAAACTTTCCTCGGAGAAGGATAGTTCAAAAGGTAATAAATGATACATGGCAAATTGACTTGGTAGAAATGCAACCTTATCACAAAGAAAATCAAGGAAATAAATATTTATTAACTGTAATTGATATATTTTCTAAATAAGCGTATGCGCAACCTGTAAAAACAAAAACGTCTGACGATGTAATTAAAGCAATAAAAAAAATTTTTAAGCAAGCTAAATTCTTTAAATTACCAAAAAACATTCAATCTGATTAAGAAAAAGAATTTTTTAACCAAAAATTTCTACAATTAATGAAAGAAAATAATATTAATCATTATAATACTTATTCTAACTTTAAAGCTTCAATATGTGAAAGATTTAATACAACTTCGAAAAATTTAATGTGGAAGCAATTTAGTTTACATGGTAACTATAAATGGATTAATATTTTACCAAAATTACTTGAAACGTATAATGGGAATGTTCATAGAACAATTAAAATGAAACCACAAGATGTTACAAAAGAAAATGAAACTTTTTTATTGCAAACAGTATACAACAGACCTAAGATATTTAAAAAAGGAAAGTTTAAAAAGGGTGATTTTGTACGAATTAATAAATATAAAGGAACTTTTAGTAAAGGTTATGAACCAAATTGGTCTCCTGAAATTTTTAAAATTGTCAAAGTTAATATAACAAATCCAGTAACTTATGTTTTAGAAGACTATAAACAGAATACAATTCTTGGAAGCTTTTATGAATTTGAAATAACTCCTGTTAAAAACTCTAATGCATATCTTGTAGAAAAAATTTTAAGGAAAAAGGGTAATCATATTTATGTAAAATGGTGGGGGTTTGATAACTCTCATAACACTTGGATTAAGCAGAAAGATCTTATTTAAATTATTAATATAATTTTTTAATGAATAATAAAAAAAACATTGTATATAATTTTTAATTTTCTTTATTTCTATTTAAAATTCATTTGGAAATTTATAAAATGTTTTTGTATTTCTCTCTGTAATAGTATAGGAATTTCATAAAAAAGACGAGAATAATTACATTGCGCTGTATTCAGTTCCATTGGAATATAAAAATCTTCTTGTTCTAATTTATTGACACATTTTATTAAACACTTATTAATATATTTTGATATATATTCTTTTATATTATTTTTGACGCTGTTATTATAACACATAACTGCTTGAACAAATTCTCTAATATTAAAAAACCGATCAGCCTCTAAAGTAGATAGCCATATCTTCTTTTTCCTTTCTTTACTTCCAAAAGTTAATAAACATCTACCATTCTTATATGTTTTAAATACAGCTATTTTTTTATCTTCTCCATTCATGTTTAAGATGATAATATTGTAAAATTGCTGCCACTCTTCATAACTAATTCTTACTGAATTACCTCTACGATGATAAATAAAAATTTGTGGTTCAAATTTAGTTATATTGTAACCAATGCTAATATAAGAAGAATAATTTAAATCCAAAAAGTACAAATTTGATATTTATTTCGTTGAATTTTTCTTAAATTAAATATGTTATCAAATAGTTTTTGTATATATTTATTTCATTTTGCTAAATATACTCAAAAAGTTTTTCATTTTGATATTTCTTGCACGAAACCATAAATAAACACAACAGTACTGGCCACAAACTGTAGAAAAAACATCCTGCAATCGTTTATTATTATATAAAAAATTATATTCCATTGAACTATGTTTCAAAAATGTTATTATCTTCTTATTGTTAGGTGGAAAGCCAAATGAATCGAAGTATTCAATACATCCATTTTTAGGTAAAAATAAAGCTAACCAATGTTTCCCAGGTTTATTTGAAGAGTCTGTGTTTATTACTAGCATAGCCGGTTTTTTAACATAATGCGGAAATTTATCTATTGGAAAAACTCCAGTAAAATATTTTTTTGTATATTTATTTTGATTTGGAATAGTTTCAATTTTGAAATGTATTCATTATTCAATTTCAAAAGAAGATAAATCAATTATTTTCTTTTCATCTTTTATATGTTGCAATATATATTCCTTTCTTGCTTTCCCATTTGTAACAATTAAGTCAAATTTAGTTAGAGTTTTAATTAGATCGAGATTTATTTGTTCATTAAAAGAATTCCTAAATTTAAATCCTGTTTGAATGTTCTCAATATTGATATCCTTAGTCGGAAATTTATACTGAAACTCTTTGTTGAATGGTTTACAGGAATCTTTAATTCCAGCAAGTACTACTCGTTTAACAAAAATAGCATTCGTGTCGTCAGCGCAAAATGCTAAATCTACAAGTACACAACATTTATTACTCATTTTAATTTATATTTATAATTTTTCACTTTCGAGGTTGTTAAATGAATGAATGGTCTTACAAATTGATTTCTGTATTTATAGATTTGTATGAACATTACGATTTTTATCGATTTGTAAACTTGAATCCAATTCACCATAAACAATACAAGTTATAGTTGATGGTAATTTGTTTGAAAATTTAGCTTCAATTGTTAATGAACCCTGGTTTAACAAAAACTGACAAAAATCATTCCCTGCCCCATCAGTAGTTAAATCCAAAGCTAGTAGAAAATAACCTTTACTAAACATAGATTTTGTTATTTGATGTCCTTTGTCAGCATGATATATTCCTGTTCCACTAAACAAGGTATGATATGCTCGTGTATATGTTGAGTTCTTCTCTGAAAAATTAGTTTCTATAGCTAAATTAGGAATTTGAACACCATTAACATATAACATAAATTGTTTTAAATCAAAATGTTTAAAATTGTAGGGGTTCTTAGATCGCTTTGCTGTGTATCCTTCATTTTCAGTCATACAAAATATTATTGTGTTTGGTAGTTGACCAATAAAAACATTGTCTAGACTTATATTGGAAGTATTAGAAGAGGTCGTAAAAGTTTTAACTTCAACACGTTTATAGTAGTATTTCGCATCAGCTTTTTCTAATACGGTATTATGCGCCAATAGAATGCTTGGATTGATTGTAACATGTTTCATAAATAATATTGCCTCTAAAATTTTTATTTGACATTCATCATTATCAGCAGAAAAAAAATAAAAATCTGGTTTTTCCAAAGTTAAAACAACGCGAACATCTACATTGTTAATCAAGAATACTGGTTGGTTAAACATATCAACATGTAATTTCCCCATTAATTCTACTTCAGCACTGTTATTGTAAGACTTTTTACGTTCCATACTACCACCGTTATCATGCCTTTGAATATTACCTTTATCCAAGATCCAACCTGAACATTCTAAGTGTGTTTCAGCAGCATTAGTTCCATAATTGAAAAGATTTTCAATATATGCTCTGTAGTGATAATTTGACTCCGATGGTGTTATATTTTTTCCATTTATTTGAACATTACATTGTTTTATTACGTTGAGAGATTAATTTATTTTCACTATCTTTATCATCATTCCAAGATGTACCATCTTTTTTTAATATTTGTACTTTAAGTTTTAAATATGTTCCAGACAAATCTCTATACGTATCTCCAAGACCTAATGAAATAAATTCGATTGAGAGTCTAAAGAGGCTATTGGATTTAAAGCAACTTCTTCAGTTTTTAATATGCTCGATTGAATTGGACGTGGTGTAAAAATATCCAATTTAGATTTCATGCACTCAATCATTGTTAATCAAATATGTCTGTTTATTTTTTTTTCTTTTTTTTATTATTCCTTTTTTTTGAAGTTATGCGTTTCTTCTTTTTAGTTTTTAAATGAATATGAGTCGTGTTTGAATGTATTTTTATTCCCTTTCGAATAAATCCTTGTCTATACATATCATTTAGTTTATTAAAAACACCGCGTCTTATATTCTTTATAGCATCATTTCCTCGATCTTTTATTACTTTCTTTAAATTTCTACCTGTGCTAATGTCTGATAATGAATTTATACCAGCTATTTATATATTTTTTATTTTCGAATAAAATGTAAAACAATTTTTGTTGGAAATAAACTTGGTGAAAATTTTATATTTTCACCATATTGATTACAAATGCGAATTGAAATAGTTTCAAATAAACTCTTTTCTACTGGAATATATTGAACGTTTTTAAATTCACTGTTAAAAGTGTTCCTGCAATTTTCACAGTTAATTATTTTTAATGCTCTTATTGATCCGCTGGAGCTATTTTTTTTATCTCCTTTATAATAATTATCATTTAACAAAGATTGTGAAATTTCATTAAAAATCTCTGTTAAAACTTGTTTTCTTGTAAATTCTGGTTCTGGTGTAATATTATTAATTAAAACTGGTAAAAAATTTATTTTCCAATCATCATTTCTAAATTTATATTTATGAATATCAGGCTAAAATGTATAACCCATTCGCTTATCAACATTTTTTCTAGAATTATTTTCACCTACAGTAACCGTAGTTTTTCCTATTGAAATTAATACACAATTTGTACGTTCATATTTATCTGTTTGAAGAAAATCGTTACAATAAAACTCAGTTAAACCAATTTTCCAATTTTTATTCCTGAGGTCAATACGTCGAGATATTTTATTTGTGAATTGGGAAAGAGTATTTTCAGGAAACATAACTTCTGAAGAATTACTTAATAAAGTTACATGAAATTCATCCATCTTTATATTATCTATGTATATGATGTCCAATTATATTCTTTTGTAGATTTTAAATCTTTTAAATTTTTTTCCTTTGATTTTGTAATGCAATGCTTTGTTTTTTACGGATAGGGAAATTTAATTCTCTTTGTTTTGTTTTAGATTCTGATCGCAAAGAATATTGTTTCTTTGGTTTGTCAAAGAGAGGAACAGATATAACTGAACCATCATCTGTTTCAAATACTCGAACTGCTGAACTATTTATAGATTTGCGTTCCTTTAAACGAGATCTTGACGAAGCGGCAGATAACGCTCGTTTTTTAATATTTTCATCGGTAAAGACATTATCACTATAATCAGAATCATCATCTACAATAATTGAATCCTTATTATATTCTTGTGAATTCTCTAATGGTTCTGTTTCATAAACATCCTCATACGGATTTGTTTCCATTGAAGCATCCTCAAACTTTTTCGTTTTGGTTTGTGTATCTTTATGCTTTTTGATAGTTCTAGATGTTTGTGTACCCATATTTCTCATATAAATACGTGATGGTGTTTCTTCTCCTATTTGAAGGTTTTCATTAGTCATGAGTGGTTCAACAGGGTTTCTTAATAATTGCTTTCTTCTCTTATCACCTAATTTTACTAGTTGGTTTCGATATAAATGCCATTTTTGAATATCATTCAAATTCTTGTTTAACAAGATTGTTTTCATTACCTTATCTATTTGGCTGAGCTCATTATCGTTTAATAAGTTATCTTTTAATTTATTATATTGATCAGGATGTAAAACAATCATTCTTTGTAAATTATTCATTTTTGTTTTTGATATGACTCAATAAGTTTTCCAAGTATCCCAGAAAGTACAGATTCAATTAAAATTGGTAAAAATCCTCCACTTTGAATTAACAATTTTCGTTTATAATTTTTTTTTTTTTTGAACAAGCTAAAAAGCGTAATTTGTTTTTATAATTTTTTAAATGTTGATGTTGACTTTTTGTTATCTTATTATTTCCATTCAATGTATTTATAACAATTTCACAAATCGCTTTAATAACTTCTGAATCACAGTATTTAAGTATATTGTTTCTTAACTTTTGTTTACTATTTTTTAATACATGCAATATATGTTGGTTTTCCTTCAATCGTTTAATTTTTTTCACATAAGTTGTCAATTGTTAATTGCTTTGGAAAACAGTAACATTCAGAAAAATCTTTCTTGAAATCTTGTGTTCTAATACGAAATATATCATTGATCTCTTGAGTAAAATCAAGAACAATATAACTATATGGAAGTGATTTACCTCGTTAAATACTGTTTGAAATTCTCTAACATTCTCTGGAAACACTTGTCGTGCTTACAGTAAAATTTGAGACTTATCTCTTGGATTTCTAAAAATAACCAAATATTTACAATTAATAGAAATATCTCTGCAAAATTTTCCTTGATGAAATATATTTTGCGTAACTAATATAATCGAAATATCACGATTGTGTGAACCCTTAGTAAACAATTCACAAATTTTTGATAAGCGTCCAGCAGTAGATCATCCAAAATAATTAAATTAGGTTTATCACTTTCAATAGTTTCGGGAATAGTATTTTGATATTCTATGTTTTCAAATTCCAAATTTTTTGGGATAGCATTTATTTCTGAAATGCACCATATGATTTTATCAATCGTTGGAAATACAGTTTTATTTAAGTTATTAACTAGTTGAGTTATAAAGGTAGTCTTTCCATAACAAGATGGACCAGCTACCATCATAGAGAATGGATGAGTAAATACAATCATTTTCTAAAAAATAAAACTAAAAGGTATATATAAATGAAAAATAATTTTAATAAAACTTCTTTTTATAGAAAATAATATAGAGATTCTCTATTTCTACTTAGATAAACCTGTTGTCTGTAAAAATTCAAAACATAAGAAAACAAAAACTAAATATTTTATTAAAGTTGCATTTTTATTTTTTTACTTTTTTTATTTTTTACATAGTTTGTATTTTTTCTTTTTAATTTTTCCCTTATACTACTATTTTTTTCCTTATCCTCATCATCATCTTCATCATCATCATCATCATCGTCATCATCGTCATCATCATCATCACCATCATTATCATCAACATCATCATCAGCATCATATTTACCTTGCTTCATATTCTTTTTTAATATGAA
This sequence comes from Poecilobothrus nobilitatus, assembly GCA_947095535.1. NCBI lineage: Eukaryota > Metazoa > Arthropoda > Insecta > Diptera > Dolichopodidae > Poecilobothrus > Poecilobothrus nobilitatus. The sequence continues at coordinate 256,768,879 of OX352772.1, read as the reverse complement.
ATCGAACATTGCTATGTTCTTTTCTTCCTCTCGTCCGTTATACTTTAACCCTCCAAACTATTTGAGCTGCTTAATATTTTTTTTTGTATTAATAATATTTGCAAAGCGTTTGGGTAAATATACCCAAACGGTCTCTCCGTATAAAGTTAACCCTACTAGAAGAGCTTTTCCATATTTTGTTTCCTCTTCTAGTTTGAACTCTTTAATTTTATAAAATTTATTTATTTCCAGATCTTCTAATTTCTTATAATTAGTAAGACCCTTTTTGGAAATATTAATAAACTTTTTAATAAAAGACATTTTTTATTTTTAATGTAAGAAATTAATTGTATTAATTATTTTTCAAAATGGATCAGTATTTATAGTAATATCAAACTTTCTTTATTTTATTATTTAATACATTATTAGTAGTAATTTATATTTATCAATGTCATTATCATCAATCATTTATTTATTAAGGGCAAACATTATCAACAAACACACTCTACAAAGTCGCATTTGATTGACAATTTATTGTCAAGAGCAGACATCATCAACAATACACACTTTACAAAGTTGTATTTGATTGACAATTTATTGTCGAGAGCAGACATCATCATGCTTCTTTTACGTTCCTCAAATTCGAGTTGAATAAGACAGAAAAGTGAAGAAATTCAAGCAGCTGCCAAAAAAATTTTTGGATTTTTAATTTAATTCGAATTATTCAGGTGTAGGGTATTAATAAGTCGGTTGCATCGACTTACTGTTACATTTACTTTTTTTAATTTAAAATTGTTAAAATGATTGCGATAATTCAAAACATATATTAAATGAAAATAATATTGTAGAATTCTATACCTATTCTATAAAAATAAATAATGTAACATCTAAATAATGAAAAAATTAAAAAAAATCATATTGTACCTAATTATTTAGTCATTTATAATGTAAGTCTAAAATGAAGTATTGAAGATATAAAAATAAAACACTAAACATAAAACTAAATTAATATACCCTATACTTAATGTGTAGGGTATAAAAGTGGTCAAAAAATTTTGCTCTAGGTGAATACTCTATACTCTATATAGTATAGTTTCATTATGCTCACATTTAGATGCATTATAAGTTGTCAAAATTTCTGTGACTACAATGCTGCAATGCTTCTATTTAAAAGATAAACTTAATTTCATCTTATATAATTATATTATTTTTGTCCAGAAAAGTGATGTGTAACAAACGCAAGAAAGAATACAGTTGCCTTTGTCAACTCTTAGATACCCGTACGAACCGTTAGTATGTTCACAGCCTGTCACTCTGCTTACAATATTATTTTTTTAATATTTTAATATTTTAAAATAATTTGGGTGAATTTTATAATTTCTAGAGCTATGGGTTGTACATATATTCAAACTATATATATGTTTATGCATTCTTGAAAAGCAGATTCTAACCTTCCACATTACGATTATCAATCCAATAGTACCATTTAATACTAAGCGGTAAATGTATATTAAATTACAAAATAGTAAATATAATTTTAAATATTATATTATACTAGCAAAGTACCCGGCGTTGTCCGGAGTATTTGATCGGCTTTATGAAATAAAAATTATTAACTTTTGCTTTTGAGTTAATATAATTTAATTAATATAGTTCACGTATTACTATGCATTTTCAGATACTGGTAGTTAATATTCTATTTTTTATTACATTTAGTTAAATTGAATAAACAGAGCGAAGATTTAGAGATAACTTGTCTACAAAAAATCTTTAAAGGAATCAATAAATAATCAATAATCTATTGAGTACACAATTACAGCGAAGTGAGATTTCACAATATATTCGTTAATACCGAACATAAAATCGTATTTAAATTATAAAAGGCCATAATGTAATCAATTTTTTTTGTAAGTAATGCCACTTCATGTTTTGGTGAATTATCGTTTTAAGCACATTTTGAAAAATTTGTTATTAGGTTCGCTCTGTCCCTCCGTCTGTTAAAATTTATATACTGTTTAATAAAGAGCAATGAAATATTAATGCATAGGTCTCTTAAAAAGGTAATGTTGTATAACAACTTTTTTATGTACCCTCACCGTTGGAGATCCTACAGCACCGACAGCTCTTCAAATTTTGAAAAAACTTTCTTTTTAAATGCGTACATCTCAGGTTCTGTTTAACATATTTTCAATATAAAAAATACATGATTGTTTTTTACCTTTATAAATCAACCAGAATTTTTTTACATTTAGTTTTTCTAATTATGTTTCCAAATTGATTGGCTAAAAATATGTATAAAAATTGTATATGGATAAGAATGTAAGGTTTTCTGTTCTTTAAATATGTATGTACTCATTTTTAATTAAATGCTGTACAGAAATGTGAATATGTTTTCTAATTTGATTGATTAAGTTTAAGTATTTTTAAATATGTATACGGATATTATACATACTATATGTACATATTTCAATGATATTTTATGGGAAATATGTTATACACGTGCATATTATATAGGTAGACCACATGTAAAGACCACATGTAAGTAATGCATTTCTGAATGATGACATGATGATTGTCTAATGTAGGAGATAGTTTCTGTTCTTTAACAACGGCCGAAAATGTTATGTTGTTAAGACTTAAACACAGTATGTCACAGGCTTTATTAAGAACCATAAATTCATCCTGCCAAATTAGACAGAAGTTAGAAACAAAATTTTTTTTTTGACATAGAATGTCGAAATGTGTTAATGTATCACAACAAAATTTATTGAATGAGTTTGTGTTCCAAAGTGCAATCCTTGTGCAAATTTTCAATTGGTCAATTCGTTTAAGCACAACAACAAAAAATGAGAATTTCATGGCCTGACGCCTGATGTGTTAATTTATCGTAAACAAATCAACTCAGAAAGCTTTTGTTATAAAGACCTACACTTTTGCAAGTTTTCAACTCAATTGGTAAAATCGTTTAAGTGCGACAACAAAGAAATTAAAAATTTTTATTGAGCCCTGGTGCCGAAACGGGTTAATGGATCGTAACCAAATCACCTCAGTGAGCTCCTGTGGTAAAGAGCTACACTTTTGTAAATTTTCAATTTAATTGGAAAAACCATTTAAGCGCGACAACAAAGAAATTGAAAAACTTCATTGACTCCTGCCTGGTGCCGAAACGGGTTAATGGATCGTAACCAAATCAACTCAGTGAGCTCCTGTGGTAAAGAGCTACACTATTGTAAGTATTCAACTCAATTGGTCAAACCGTTTAAGCAGGATAACAGAAAAATTGAATGAACTTCGTTCGGCTCTCCTGCCCAAACGGGTTAACGGAACTTCATAAAAATTTATCACAGACTTTTTTTCGGACCATAAAATCACCATACAAAATTGGACATAAATCGGAAACAAAAATTTTTTTGGAAGCCCGCCGGGCCGAATCCGGGTAATATATTGTATCCAAATTTCTTCGGCACCCGTTCAAAGCCAAGAACAAGATCAACTCAACTCAATCGATCAAACCGTTTAGGCAGGACAACGAAAAAACGAAAATTTTTTCAAATTTTCTAACAAATTTCTTTAACGAATTTTTTCCATTTTGTTTTACTCGATAATTTGAAATTGTTGAGGATACAATGCGTAGTACAAAAAAATTTAAATAAATAAACAACATAACGGTTGCTTGAAGAATATTTATTTGTATGATATTCATATACATACATACTTATATATCATGTTTATTTACATATCGTATATGTCACTCATGAAGGAATGATAATAATATAGATGTATGTTTATTATATAGCGCCGTATTTACATACATACATATATGTATTTTATTGTACTTATAAGAAATTATTCTATGAATGGAAATATTTTTAAAGAAATATTGCAATGTATGGAGATATAGTTATAACAATATAAATATACTATGTGCGCATTAATATAATATAAATAAATACTTAATATTTAAAATTATATTTACTATTTTGTAATTTAATATACATTTACCGATTAGTATTAAATGGTACTATAGAATATTTGAAAAAGTTTTGGATTGATAATCGTTATGTAGAAGGTTAGAATCTGCTTTTGAAGAATGTATAAACATATATGTACATATGTAGTTTGAATATATGTACAATCCATAGTTCTAGAAATTATAAAATTCAGCCAAATTATTTCAAAATACTACAATATTAAAAAAAATAATATTGTAAGCAGAGTGACAGGCTGTGAACATACTAACGGTTCGTACGGGTATCTAAGAGTTGACAAAGGCATCTGTATTCTTTCTTGTTTTTCTATAAGAAACATGGCAAAGAAAATTATTTTAAATAAATTTTTTGATTCCATTTCGGAAAATTTTCCATCTATTCGGTATACAATCGAAAGTGAAAGTGTGACGTCGGTAAAATGATATATAATACATACGGACGTACAACAAAATTTACAATCAAGGCTGTACCGGATAATGTAGATCGAATTGATTGGATTAATGGTGCGATACATCAAGTTATAAGAGATGGATAAATTTTAAATGAATCAGCCAATGAATTACTTTACTATAATTAATCTTGAAAATTTAGATAGTCTTATAAAATATAAAATTTACCGTTTACCGTTAAAACAAAATGAAAAACTAATGTTTTCATTACGTTATACTTGCGGTGAAAATAAAAACCAAGAAGAATTTTGAAATCATTCAGATGACCAACGAATTGATACCTGGATATTAGATGAAGTTGTTGAAGCTGTGAAAAAGGGGTATAGAATGAAGTATGGGAGTATAATGTGACACAGTATAATAAAGCAGCAAAAGTTGATGAGCTGTTTCAAAAATGATGAATAAATTTACACATATGAAGCAGGAAGCATATGATTGGCTAAGTAAATGTACAAATGAAAACGAAATAGAACAATACAATAATGATTTTTTTGAAAATGAAAGTGTAAAATTGCACTGCAACCAAACAAGTTAATTTTGAAACAATTAAATTAATTAAAATATCTGGTTCTAAACCCTCAAGACAGAGAAGATATTTTAGTGATTTCCCAAAACATTAGACGTACTAAAAAATCAGAAGAAATTACTGTGTAGTATTAGTAGATAAACGTTCACACTGTGCAATAAAATGTCATAATCGTTGACAGTGTAATACTGTAATGTATACAAGATAATAATAATAAAAGTAGTTGCTAAGAAGAACTCAAGTGAAAGTGCATTTTATTTACAATGTACTACATGGTGGCAGCGGAAAACAGGAAACTCGTTTATTTTCAAGAATAAGAAACTTTACATTATCTCTAGTCGACAATGTGAGAAGAGAAAAAAACTAAAATAGAAATCCATCCATCATCCATCCATCGATCCATCATCATCAACATCATCAGGTTACAATACAAAATCATTGATTACATCAAAACAATTTAATTATTTTTTTGTAAAACTTTATAAATGTCTTATAAAATTTTAAATAAAACTTGAATGCTTTTGAAATCAAATTTCTTTTTGAACGTCAAAACGAAAAAAAAAAATTTTTATTAAAAAATGTATTTTGAGAAAACATAAAGTAGCAAATAAAAACAAAATAAGAAAAAATCAGCAGCACAAAGCTTTACTGTACGATCCCCAAATCCATTCACTTTCAACAATCCAAGCGAATGGCCTAAAAGTGTCATCGGTTTTAAAGATTCAGAATGGCATCCAAACTAAATGAAGCTCACGATAAAGAACAAGTCAACACATTAATATACTTGATGGGTGATTAGGTAGACAATATATTTTTATCATTTAAATTAATAGAAGCTGAAAAAAATAAATACGAAAGCGTTATTAAAGCAATCACAGATCATTTTGTTGTCATATATGAGTGCGCAAAATTCAACCTCCGTTCCATGATTTAGGGAAAATTGGTCGAATACTTCATAACGGATCTATACCTGCTTTCTGACAACTGCAACCATGGAATATTACGTGAAGAATTGATTCGCGAACGAATAGTTGTCGGTGTGCTGGATAGGAAGTTGTCAGAAAAACTTTAATTAAATAGCTCATTAACATTGGAATAGTGAATCACTGAGGTCATACAGCATTACGCAGTGAGAAGGCAACAGCGTGAATTAAACTCGTGGCCAAAACAAACTATATTCAAAAAACGTAGGTACTTCACAAAACTTCCCAAATGAAGATAATCTTTCTGGGGAAAACTTCAAATGTAGGTGGTGTGGTGCTACTAAGTTTCACAGCAAAGATAATTGCTTTGCAAAGAATAAACAATGCAACATTTTTTAAAAGTGTAATCATTTTGCCAGTATGTTTCAGTCTGGCACCTCTAATAGAAGTAATAAGAGTAATAAATTTCATAAAACAAAACAATAGATGAATGTTGAAAATACTTTTGATACATCTGAAAATACTCTTGATAAATTCATTACGCAGTGACAAGGCAACTGCGTAAATTAAACTCGTCGGTAATGAACAAACTTTATTCGAAAAATGAAACAAAACTCGTTACTCGTTTTTAAAACAATAAATTGTACCTGTAACTAAACAAAAAAACTTCCCAAATGCAAATAATCTTTCTGCAAAAAACTTCAAATGTAGGTGGTGTAGTTCTACTAAGTTTCACAGCAAGGATAATTGCTTTGCAAAGAATAAACAATGCAACATTTTTTAAAAGTGTAATCATTTTGCCAGTATGTTTCAGTCTGGCACCTCTAATAGAAGTAATAAGAGTAATAAATTTCATAAAACAAAACAATAGATGAATGTTGAAAATACTTTTGATACATCTGAAAATACTCTTGATAAATTCATTAACGGTAAATAATGTGCAACATGATGACAAATGGACAGCTAATATTTCAATAGGAAATAAAATAATACAATTTTTAATTGACACTGATGTCGATCTAATTTCAAAGAAGTCTACAATAAGAATTTTAAAATGTACAATTTGCAGTGCTCTGGTAAAATAATAAGTGGTCCAAGCGGTAGTAAACTGAATGTTTCAGATATATTTTTTGTAAAAATAAAACATAAAATAAATGAAGTGAAAAGTGAAATATATGTAGTCGAAAATTTAAAGATGCCTTTATTAAGCTTGAACTCCAGTTGTAGACTAAAATTAATTACAAAAATGAAACTTTTAGTATTAATCCATGCACAAAACAAAAAATATGACAGGAAATCACAGGTCAAAGTAGAAAAAGAATTTCCTGCATTATTTGATAGACTCGGAGAGATAAAAAACTTTGAGTGTAAGATTAAGTTAAAGTCAAACGTAAAACCATATATTTATATATCGTTTTTATAGATCAGCGAGTACCAATTGCATTACCAAGAAAAGTTAAAAGCAAATATTCAGGAAATGGTTAAATTAAAGTAGTTAGAAAAATAAACGAACCGACTCCATGGTGTGCTCCTTTAGTAATTGTCAACAAAGCTAATGAGACATCAGGCCGTGTGTAGATTTGACAAAATTTAATTTCGACGTTGAGCATGAGATCCAACCGATGCCCGTAGCTGATCACACTTTAGCACAGCTTTCTGGGGCAAAATTTTTTTCGAAACTTGATTCAAATACAGGATTTTGCAAGTTCCACTCTCAAAAGAGTCACAGCTTTTAACAACATTTCTTACACCTTTTGGTAGATTTTGTTTTCTAAGAATGCCGTTTGGTGTTTCTTCAGCACCCGAGATTTTTCAAAAGATTATGCAAACCATTTTAGAGAAAATTGAGGGTGTTGTTTGCCAAACTAATGGTATTTTAATATTTGCTCCAAATATTGAAGAAATGATAAAATTCTGAGAAGGGTATACATAAAACTATAATTTTTTCAGATGATTCATCTTACGGTCTTGGAACGGTATTATTACAAATTGATGAGGATGCAAATATTCGACCCGTTGCTTACGTATCTAGAATATTATCTGAAGAGAAAAGGGTACGCAAAAATCGAAAAAGAGGGCTTAGCACTTGGGCATGTTACATTAAATTTCCAAACTTTCTAACGGGCATAGAATTTAGCATTGAAGCAGGTCATAAACCTTTAGTAGCGATCTTCACTACCAAAAATTTAGATAATTCATCACCCAGATTACAAAAATTCAAATTAAAAGTGATTAAGTTCACATGTGAAATTTACTAGACAGCTGGCAAGTTTTTGGTGGTCGCCGATGTCTTGTCGCGTCATCCAATAACAGAAGAAGAAGGAAACGATAATTTAGATTTAGAAGAAGAAGTCCCTACTTTCATTAGCAATGTAATAACTAGTTTGTCGGTCAGTGACACAAAATTAAAAATTATAAAGGGTGTGCAAGATGACAACCCTATGAGGCAGACAGTTAGAAAATATTGTTTGAAGGGCTGGCCTGAGAGATATAAAATTGAAACTAATGGTCGTCCATTTTATGGCGACCGATATAACTTATCACTGAATGAAGACCTTTTATTGTATGGAAATTCCATTGTTATTCTAAGTGCCTAACGTCAAGAAATGCTAGAAAGGATTCATACCGGGCATCTAGGCATTGTTAAGTGTAAAATGAAGGCAAAAGAGTCAGTTTGGTGGCCAGGTTACACTAAAGATCTGAAGAATTATATAAAAAAACGTTTTATATGTATTCAACATGCAAAACCACTTCATGAAAAGTTCATTGGTATGGAACTGCCGTGGCAAATCGTTGGTATTGACTTATTTTTTCATAACTCTAATTGTAACTTAATCGTAGGTGACTATTTTTCCCGATACCCTGAAGTTGCACGATTGGAAAATCAAACAACTGAATGAATAATTAATCATATTAAATCCATTTTTTGTAGACATGGCATTCTGGAGGTAGATAGATCTGATTCCGCATTTCAATTTCAACAAATTAATGGTTCAGCATTCAATAATTTCGCAAAGCAATGGGATTTCCATCATGTTACGTCTTCTCCCAGATACCACAAAGTAACGGATATATTGAATCTGCAGGTAAAACGGTCAAATTACTTTTGAAAACAAATAATGACCCATATCTAGCCTTGATGAAATATCGATAGACACCACTCGCGAAAGGGGTTATCACCGGTAAAACTATTAATGGGAAGAAAAATACGAACAACATTGCCTATGAAACGAAACTAGTTACAACCGAATTTTAATCCACACGAAGTTATAGACAAAGAACAGGAACTTAGAAAGCGACAGGAAATCAACTATAATAAAAGACATTGAGTGAATAATCGTGAAGAGTTTCAGCTCAATGACGTTGTATGGATCATAGATTTGAAAACGTGGGGAAAAATTGTGAACAAGGGAAATTTTCCTCGGTCGTTCATTATCAACACGGACTGTAGAACTTTTCGTAGAAGTTCTTTTCATCTGGTCAAAACTTATCAAAAAGAAATTCCTTATATTCGTAATGAAGTACTTGATCTACAAATTTCAACACAACAAACTCTCGAAAATGAAGATGTCTCAAATACATCGGTGGTTTTTGAGGAGAACAAAAATGAAATTACTTCACAGTCGAAAATGCCTACAGAAAGATACTTAACAACAACCAAATCCGTCCGCATAGTTCGCCAACCAGACAAATTGATATACATCTTAATTAAGCAAAATAAGGAAAAAAAAAATTTTGAATTTTTAAAAATAATTTTATGAATTTGAAAACCAAATTTAAAAATAATTTTATCATTTTTATAATTACTATAATTTTTGTAACCTTTTCAATTTGAATTTTTTCTAAATGAAAAAAAAAGCTTAAGAAGGAAGAAGTGTAGTATTAGCAGGTAAACGTTCACACTGTGCAATAAAATGTTATAATCGTTGACAACGTAATACTGTAATGTATACAAGATAATAATAATAATAGTAGTTGTTAAGAAGTACTCAAGATAACAAGTGCATTTTATTCACACTACACTACCTGAAGCAAAGCGATATCAACCAAAATCTGAAAAACGCCGTTTTCTGAAAAATCATAGTTCATTATCTTTTGCCAAAAAAAAAATTTGAATATATAAAATTGAAAATAAATAAATCAATAAAAAAATTACATGTTTGTATGTTTTTATTTAAACAAAATCATTTTTATTTATCCATGCATTTTGACGGGTTTATATATTCCTAAGTATATTTTTTTCGTTGTTCTTTGTAATTTTTTCAGGAGGAAGTTTTGTTGAATTATATTCTTTTATTAAGGATTGTACAATAGGTAACCATTTATAGTTTCCATTTAAACTAATTTTTTTCCTTATGGAATTTTTCAATGTTCGATTAAATTTTTCAACAATTGATGCTTTTAATTCGCTAAATGTATGATAATGATTGATTGATTTTTCGTTCATATAATTTTGAAATTGTGAATTAAAAAATTCCTTTCCTTGAACAGAGTGAATATTTTTTGGTATGACTTTAGCTCTACTAATAATTAATTTTAAAGCATTTAAAACATCTTCAACATTTTTTGCTTTTACAGGTTCAGCATAGGCATATTTAGAAAAAGTGTTAATGACCGGCAACATATATTTATAATCGTTATTAAAAATTTCATATGGTATTATTTCCACCAAATCAATTTGTCATGTGTCATTTAATCCTTTTTGTTTGAATTTTTTCTAGAAAATTTACATCTTGCCTGTCTATGAATTTTAGTTACTATTTGCCCTCTTGTGATTCCATTTATATTTGAATTATGTCAACTAGTTTTAGAAATGTTAAAGATATTTAGATAATAAGAATTATTATACATAAAATAATAAACCAAGGCATGACTTTTTTCTTATTATGTTAACATTATATATTTTCAACTAAGTTTAATCTGTATTATTTTATTAAATAATTTATTACTAGTAAATGTAATATGCAAGTAAAAAATATAAAGATATATAAAAAAAGTTAATTAAAATTAAATCTCTATGATTATTTGTAGTTTCAATAACTATTTCAAATAATTACACTTATTAGTTACATTTGTTAGATTTATTATTACTTTGTTTCAATTTCTTTTATTTCTTTCTTTTAAACTAGTTATACCCGTACGATAGGTCCGGGTATAATAAAATTACTCCTCCGTTTGTAACACCTCGAAATAAGCGAGCTAGATATACCTTCAAAGGTATGGATCGGATCAGAAAAAAATTCTAAGACTTTTGAGCCATTTCTAAATTCTAAGACTTTTTAGGGTAGCTCTCGAACACCTAACTTTTAGATCCCGACATTTTTTTTTGAAATAGAGCTATGCAATTTTAACTGCTGATAGATCTCACAAAAATATTAATTTTATTTTTAATAACTTTTTTTTGTAGCCCCACCCGTTACGGAGCTACAGCTCCCCAAAGGTTCAAAAAAGCTCTATATTTAAATTGTTATAGTACAAATTGTATAAGGTATATCTTCATTTTGAAAACGGCAAACGATTACTACTTTTATTAGCTTTAAAAGTATATATACAATAAATATATATTTGTGGCATACGGTGTCTTAATTTACCGTTATGCGAAACTAAAATTTTGCAAAATCCTTTAACCCTTCTATCTTCTAAACGGTTAAAGTTGGAAACTTGAAATTTTGACAGAAGTTAGATCTTTGAAAATTATGAGTATGAGTCATTTCAGAAATTAGTATTAGTATTAGTATGAGTCATTTCAGAAATTTTTTTTGTATCACTCCCCGTTTAGGAGCTGTAAGGGGTCAAAAACTGAAAATTTCCTATTTTTAAACACCTGTAACTTGAACACCTGTTAAAATTTTTTTCAAGTAATACACAAAAATTAAAGCTTGAACATTATACTCTTATTTCTGTTAATAACTTTTTTTAATAATATAGGGTTACTTTATAATTGACGAAAGTGTTACTTGGTTTTTTCAAATTTTCTAACAAATTTCTTTAACGAATTTTTTGCATTTTGTTTTACTCGATAATTTGAAATTGTTGAGCATACAATGCGTAGTACAAAAAAATGTAAAGAAATAAACAACATAACGGTTGCTTGAAGAATTTTTATTTATATGATATTGTTGTACATACATACTTATATAATATTATGTTTATTTACATATCGTATATGTCACTAGTGAATGAATGATAAGAGTATAGATGTATATTATATAGGGCCGTATTTACATACATATATGTATTTTATTGTACTTATAAGAAATTATTCTGTCAATGGAATATTTAAATATAATATAATATAATATTTAAAATTATATTTACTATTTTGTACTAAGTAAATTTAATATACATTTACCACTTAGTATTAAATGGTACTATAGAATATTTGAAAAAGTTTTGGATTGATAACCGTTATGTGGAAGGTTAAAATCTGCTTTTGAAGAATGTATAAACATATAGTTTGAATATATGTACAACCCATAGTTCTAGAAAGTATAAAATTCACCCAAATTATTTTAAAATACTAAAATATTAAAAAAATAATATTGTAGGCAGAGTGGCTGTGAACATACTAACGGTTCGTACGGGTATCTAAGAGTGGACAAAGGCAACTGTATTCTTCCTCGTGTTTTGTATAAATTTTATTATTTCTGCCTTAAAAATTCTTACGGACTCAATTTGTTTTAGTTGTGTTGGCAGTTCATTATATAATTTGAAGCACTTATACAGACAAATATTATTCTGTTGGTGTTTGTTTTGAGTAATGACAGTTAAAAATTGAAACTAAATATTTGCTAGAATCTATTTTGCTTTTATACTTTTCTACATGAGTATATTAGGAGGATTTTATTTGTAATTTTAATTCATTTTCATTCTGATTTTTATTCAACAAAATACTAAAATGCAAGCTGATTCTGCAACATTTTCTTTTAAAGAAACTGACCGTATTTACTTGGTCAAAAAGTCAGATTCAGTATAATGAAAAAGGAGTTAGCAGCTACATGAGACTTTGTGCTGCCGCTTCTTGAATTGGAGGAGGAAGACCTACACGCAGACAATGTTGAAGAAGAAGATGAAATTTGGGATATAAATAATCAACATATTTATATATATATGTATGTACTTATATTTATATGTAAACATATAAATAAAAAATAAATCTAAGTTATCTATTGATATGTATTTTGATTTATTTTGATTGTTTTTTCGAGAAGAAAATAAAAAACTAAAAATTAGTAAAACTATAAAAAGTACGGTAAAATATTGTACAGATGAAGAAGAATTAGATCGAGAAACCAACTAGATTCTCAAAAGAAAATCCAAAAAACTAAAAACCAGGGAGGTCTCCAGATATAAGCCCAGAAAACTCTGTGAAAAAAATAAAAAAGAATAACGGTTTACCAACTACCGAAAAAGTCACTTTTTGCTAGAAAAATAAAAGCTCCTCCGGTTATATTAAGTAATATTGTAGAATACTTAAAAGTTAATAAAATTCTCAAAGAAGTAAATATTAACTATAAATTCAACATGATTGCATCAATTAAAAATTAATATTGATAAAGAAGGAGAATACAGAGAATTGACAAAGCTTACAAATGAAGCTGAATTAGAATGGCACATGTATGAAATTAAAAATATATGCACTAAAACATAAGCCCCGCTTAGAAGGGCACAAATGCAGAAGCTTCAAAACTCCTACATTGTGAAAATGCCATTAGAAGGCGTAATAGAATTAGACCACCAAATTTAGCGATAAACGCAGATCACCTTCACGGAGATCTGCAATTCCAGTATATCTAAAAGAGTTAACGCAAAATTAATAGTTAGTCTTTCAGACTAGTTTTAATATTTTAAGACGGGCTGATGTGTTTAGTGAGTTAAAGCCTCACATAACTGTGTTGCAGTCAGTATCATTCGATAATTCTCACCATCCTTACCTAAAGAAAAAAAAATACGCAATTATTTTCTTCGGAAAAATTAGTTTCAATTGCTGAATTGGGTACTTGAACTCCATTTACGTTTAACATAAATTGTGAAATATCAAAGTGTTTAAAATTGTATGAAGTTTTTTATCTTTTTCGAGAGTAACCTACATTTTCTGTCATACAAAATATTATTATGTTTGGTAACTGTCCAATGAAAACATTATCAAGTGATATTGATGAACTATTTTTGTATTTGTATGTAAAACAAATACAAAACACAAATAGTAACACGATAGTAATTGTACTTGGCGTTAGTTTTGTCCAATACAGCATTATGTGCCAATAGCCCAATAGGATTAATAGTTACATGTCTAATAAATAAAGTAGCTTCTAAAATTTTCAGTTTAGATTCGTCAGAATCATTAGCAAAGAAGTAAAATTCTGGCTTTGCTAGTATTAAGAGAATCCGAACATCAACATTGTTTATGAGAAGTGTAGGTTTGTTAAACATATCTAGATGTAGTTTACTCATAAGTTCTACTATATATTGCTATTTTGGTATAATTTTTGACGTGACGTTCTTTTGAACCACTATTATATGATTTTCCTATATTCAGCTTATCTAACATCTATCCAGCACATTCTAAATGGGTTGTAGCGGCATCTGTAAGCTAATTTAATAATGAATCAATATAAGCTCTGTAATGGAAATTACCATCTGATGGAGATATATTCCTTCCATTTAGTTGAACGTATAATAAGTGTAATAAATTAATGAGTGTAACATATTATTAACTACACTTGGTTGTTGTAGAGCAGTTCCATCAGTTTTTTTTTTGTCTTTATTTTTATTCCATTATGTTCCATCTTATTTAAAAATTTGTACTTTTAATTGTAGATATGTAAAAGATAAGTCTCTATATGTATCACCATTACCTAATGAAACAAATTCTATGACTGTTAGATTATCTAGAGAAGCGATGGGGTTGTAGGAAACTTCTTCATAACGCAATATACTTGACTGAACGGCTTGTGTTTTAAATTTATCTAGAATTCATGCACTCAACCATAATTATTCAAAAATATCTTTTGGTTTCCTTTTGCTACTAACTTTGCGACATTTTGACGTATAATAATTTAAATTGTTAATGATATGTTTTATAGGTTTTCTACTTTTTCTTTTACCTTGTCCATACATTTCATTGAGTTTTCGAACTGCGCCTCGGCTTTCTTTTTTCTATATATCTTTACTTCGATCTTGTAGAACTTCTTTTACATTTGTACCTGTTGCAATATCAGACAAAGCATTAATACCTGAGTTAATAACCTCTCTTTTTAATATATTTGTTTCAGACGAAAATATTGGTTTTAAATATTTAAAAAGTCCACCGAAAAAACTGCCTAACCTTCGATCCTTTTTGTAAACTACAATGTAATGCAACAGTGGGCCAAATCGTCAAAACCTTTTCCTGATTGAACTAAATAATATTTATAGTGTGTTTCCCCCATAATATTTAAATAAAATTATAAATAATGTTACAAAATTTCTTTCATTTATACTTTTTTAAAATGCAATACAACTTTTGTTGGAATACTACTGGTAGAGAAATTCATTGGACTACCATACTTATCACATAATAAAATAGAAATATTGTCAAAATTTTTCTTTTCAACTGGAAAATATTGAATATTTTTAAATTCTATTGAATTATTTGCATATACATTTTTAATCGTTATTGCTCTTAAACATCTTATTATCTCCAACGATATGTGGTTCAATAATATCAGTATATACAAATATAATATCAGACTTAATAACTAGTATTCTATGCTTTTTAAAATCTGAGAATTTGGTTAAAGCATTCGTTAATAAAAAAGTCTATTGTAAAATCACCTTCTTCGCGTAACTTTATTTCCACTTTTGGATTATTAACACATATTTTAATTAAATCTACAACATACGTTGCTGATTCTTTAGATTTTATATAACTCGAATCTTTAGAAATATAATCATATATTTACCATACAAGTTGACGTTCACATTCTGTCTTTGTATATTTTGTATTAGTGTTGGTAAAACAAATGCGTTCACATCACAATTAATTTGTTCATATCTGTATGGAATGTATGTTGTACCATACTATTATTATATACTATTATATTTAACATCCGTAACTAAGATATGAATTGTAATTCTTTTTTCCGGGTTTTATCCATATGCATTAGGAATAAAATCATTTATATGTAAAGGGTGTTCAAAATTGAGGTATCATTTTAATTTTAATAAAAAGAGACTTTTTTTTTTGAAATATTAAATATATTTTTATTTTAATTTATTACAAATAGGTTCCGGTTAATAATGAAAAATTATGCCGGCCAAGTGGCCCCCTCTACTACTTCGGCAGGCTTCCAATCTTTTACCAAAATTCTGAATCACGTTGTTCAATAAACTGTTCTCAATGGTTGAAATCTGCTCGATAATGTTGTTTTTAAGCTCTTGAATTTTTGTGGGATTTTTGCTGTACACTTTCGATTTCACAAAACCTCACAAAAAAAAACCAACGGTGTCAAATCGCACGATCTTGGTGGCCACATCACTCCTCCTCTACGAGAAATAATGCGATCTTCGAACTTTTCCTTCAAAAGATCCATTGTTTCTCTTGCTGTGTGGCAAGTGGCACCATCCTGTTGAAACCACATATTCTCTACGTCCAAATCATCAATTTCCCGACACAAAAAGCTTCGGATCATCTCTCTGTAGCGATTTCCTCCTGACCACAAACCACACCAAATCGTAACTTTTTGTGGATGTACTGGTTGCTCTAAGATAACCCTTGGATTCTCTTCACCCCAAATGCGGCAATTCTGTTTATTGACGTAGCCATTGAGCTGGAAATGAGCTTCGTCGGTGAAGATTATTTTGTTAAAATAATTCTCATTTTCTTCTTGTTTTTCGATTGCCCAAGAAACGAATTGCCGACGTAATGCATGG
Source organism: Poecilobothrus nobilitatus (assembly GCA_947095535.1). NCBI lineage: Eukaryota > Metazoa > Arthropoda > Insecta > Diptera > Dolichopodidae > Poecilobothrus > Poecilobothrus nobilitatus. The sequence goes on along the minus strand of OX352772.1, from coordinate 256,752,099 downwards.
TCAGTTGGTTTTAATTCTTGCGTCAGCTGGATCTTATAAGCCTTTAAATGGAGATCACGATGCAACATGTTGAATAATGTGGATGGTTTGATGTTTAATTGCTGCGAACGATGACGAATGGAAGTTTTTGGATCTTCTTCAACACTTCTGCTCACAGCTGCTACATTCTCGGTTGAACGGCCACTACGTTGATAACTGTTGCGTCTGTTATCAAGAACAGATCCAGTTTCTAGAAATTTATCAACCATCAGCTTGATGGCACGATTTATTGGAGCATTTTCTCTACCAAATTTTGTTCGAAATTTCCTAATTACATCTTGAAAACTTTTACCATTTTCAAAAAATGTTGTAATAACAAAAACACGTTGTTCCTTCGTGTAACGTTCCATATTAACTAACCGGAATGTGTTTAGAATATACCTAAAGAAACCTCTTATAAAAATTACAGGTAGAAAAAAAATGACGGCAAAATCAAAATGATACCTCAATTTTGAACACCCTTTATTTCAAAAATACCAACTTTCTATTTACCAACTTTTCCATATCAATGACTTGCTTTTATAAGTTGTTTGCAACAGCTTATAATGTATTTTCTGGTTAATAAATCAAAAAAGAATCGCTGAGTAAAGTAATGTAAAATTCGTTTATTTGTATCTTCCAATTTGTTTCTGTCCATGAGCTGATTGATTTATTCTTCCGAATGGGAAAATTAAGTTCTGTTTCAGTATTAACTACAATAGCTGACCGTAAAACACGTCTTGATACTCTTTGCCATTTATAGATTTTTCTTTCTTTATTGGTAATTATTAATAAAAGTAAAAGAAATATCTGTCGAATGTCGTTTTCATATTAAAGTTATTTTTTTTAATTAAATTATTTTTGATTTTGTAAATTAAGAGAATAGTTTTAAAGTCTATTAGTTTAGTGAGAGGTAGCATATGTTTATAGAGATGTGAGGCAGGAATTAGATTTTTTGGTTAATAGATTGTTTTTAAGCTCTTGTAGATTAACACATAGAGTTCTGATAGTCTAAAGGCATCAAATTGGTGATAATTGTATCATACAATGCTTATAATATGAGCATGAAAAAACAAATATCTGACCTTTAAAGGCAAGATTTTACGCATTTGGAAAGGTTTAAAATTAGTTTTTTTTATTTTATGTTCTTCCAAATAATGAGAAGAAGGCGCTGTATTTGGAACGGTTCATTTTCCACAATATGGAATAGGATTAATCATATATTTTGTAGAATTGTAACATCATTAAAAATTTTGTACCATATTTATTTGGCTTATATGGTATGTACATTTTAAACGGACAACTGTTCATACTGTTCATCTATGGTTAAGTACAAACTTGGTTTCTAATATTTTTGACAGTTTCTCACAGAAATTATGCAGAATTATATAATTGGACGTAATGTTTGGTGGCTTGCAGTTAAATGTGAAAAATACAATATTAAATTTATAGTTATAGTAGTTTATAGATCACCAAATCCAAACTCACTTAAAAACCAATTTTGTAGTTATTTTAAAGATTGGCTTGAAGAACTCAATAATTGGAATATGGAAATAATAATTACAGGTGATTTTAACATAAACTGGGCTGAAGATGATACATATAGATTTTAACCGAGTTACGCAGACATCTAATACTATAATAGATTATGTTTTACGAATATAATAGGTTTAACTACAACAATAAATAATGATTTAAAGATAAGCGATCACGAAACAATATGTATAAATGTAAAAAAGAATAAAAAAATTAACCTATGGTAAAACAAAATTTTGAAATGAAGCTCTTGAAATATAATAAAAATTATATAGCAAATGAATTTAATAGTAACCTTAACTTGAATTATTTGAATTATGACTTGGAAAATAACACAAACGATTATATAAAAAAATTTGATGAGAAATTTAATAAAACTAAACAAATTTAGGATAAAAGTTAAAAAATTACCTTTTGGTGTAAGTTGGCTTAACAGTTTAATTCAAAAAAAACAACAAAAACACTTCCTTCTTTTTCTTTAATATATATATATTTATTTATTACACTATGTACGTACTACAGTTTTCAATCATTTAATTTAATAATTTCGCGCCTCAGACTAGTTTGTAATGTAAAACTCTAATGTCGCGTATTTTCTTGTTTTGTCCTATATATTTGTTCCTAAAATTTAATTTGTTTCACTTTCTTTTTCTATATTTAAGTATATACCTCAAAGTAAGTGCAATGTGTTGACCACATGTTTTTTAATATTTTTCTTTTCTTATATAATGTAGGTCAGAACATTGCATTAGACAAAAAAATGATCGTGTGGTGTGAAATAGGAATAAGCAAAAAAATATTATTTGAAAAGGTTGAAATATAACTTGAAAAGGTTTTTTTTCCTTTTAATTATTTTTTTTAATTTTGTTCGTAATTTTAGAACGCAAAAAAAAAGTAATAACAACATTTTTATATTGGAACTATTCAGAGAAATATTATATTATACTTCTCATTTTAGGTTTTTGAAGGTTGTTTGTGTTGTCACTTATAACACCTCCACCGTTAGTCTGAGGCTCCGACGAAGTATATATTACAATTTTTTGTTTCTTACATACTAATTTTTTTAAAACGAATAATGTAGCTATGTTTGCATGATCATTATGAAATTTATTGATGAGTTTATTAAAATGTTTTCGGTTTTTTATTCAAAATATTATTAATTTTAATTCTATTATCTGTAATGTTTCTTAAATGTATACTTTCAAAATGTAAAAACTCTATGGTATTGTTTTCTACTATATTTGTGGTGAAGTAAGGTAGAATTACATTATCATTTATTTTAATGAATGAATTTTGTTATAACGCGTCGTTTAAGCTAATTTTACAATTTTCATATTTTATTAAGTAAATTCCTATAAGGGTGAAATTTAGATTATTACAGGTTGTGACACATTTATTTTGTTTACATTTTTAGTTATGATAATACCTGCAATAATTTCTTTTATTTCTGTTCTTTTGAAAGATTGCATTGTGCAATAAGCATTTTCAAATTTCATTATATTAGATATACAATTATCTTTAATTTCAACAAGATTTTTTTTTAATTTATCTTTTTTATTATTATTATTATTATTATATACATTGTTTTTATAATCTATTAGAACAATATTTTCGTTAATTAGTATAGCTTTCATATTTTTATTTGGGATCGGTTCTATTTGGATTCTTGAAAATAGTTTTTCATTATATTCTGGTATTTGTATGATAAGGTGGTCTAGATAAAAGGCCACAACAATTTTTATATCTTTTAAGCTTTCAAGATCGGGAATTAAATCCATATCTTTTTCTGTTAGTATACCTAATTTACTTGTGAGTACTATATCTTCTATTTCTTCTATATTTTCTAATAAATCTATGTCATAGTTTATTTGGTAGATTTTCTGCATATAATGGATTTCGTCTTCTATCTGTAGAATTTTATTTTGGTTATTTTCGTTAAAGGTGTTTAAATATTGAGCTATAAGATTTTGTTGGAAATTTATGTGGTTAGCGATATTATTGATTTGGTTGGAAATTTCGTTGTTTATTGTGATTTGTTTATTGCTTTCTGCTATTAAGTCGGTACTGCTTTTTGTTAGGGCTTCCAATTTGGATTTGATTTCTATCTCGTCATTGTAATCCATTGTGCCGGTTAAGTATTTTAGTCCAGTACCTAAGGCATTGATAAGGTAACGTTTTTGTCTTTGGTGCGGTCTTATATTATTTATATTCTGTTCTAGTGAGTGATAGTTGTGTATAAGTGTACTATACATTGGAATTAGAGAGTTTTTTTTGTCTTTTACTGGTAGAATATTTTTATAAATTATATTTTTTGTATTTAAGTACTCTGTAATATTGATCGTATGTAGAATTTTTTTATGGTTTTTTATTATTTTGACGTCTTCTAATTTTATAGTCATGTAGCCATTGTTATCATTTAAGTTTTGCAATTCAATTTTTTGGCATAGCACTTGGAACATTTGCAGAACTAGAAGCAGTATTATTGTTAGGAGTAACATCTTGCCCTGAAAGAGAAATAGATTTCTTTTTAGATTTTTTCTTAGTTTTGATTTTTGCTTTAATTGTAGGTGAGTTAATATTCTGAAATTTCTTTTTCTTTTGAATATGTGTTTCATAATATTTTAGGCCCAAATTTTTATCTATAACGTGGTCATCGTCAATTTGTTCGATTTCAATTTTTATAAATTTAGAGTGAATTTTACCTCCTCGAGCTTCTTTTAGAAATGTTGTATCAGTTCCTTGTTCTATCTCTATTTCCTGTCTGTTTTTATTTAAATAATTTATAGTCTTTTCTTTTACTTTCAAAATTCTATTATAGATTTCTTCATAATCTGTGTCTTTTATTTTCCCATTTATAAAATCATTTGGCTTAACGTTCGTGGTTGAATGGATAGTATTGTTATAAGCAGTTATAGTTCTTAATATTTTCTCTTCTACTGTGTCAAGGTCAACTCTTTCATCATGTCTAAGTAATTTAGTTTATATGTTCGTTAATTTTATTGTGAAGTCTTTCAATATCCGAGTTAGATGTGTGGTTGTTGTTAGATATATAGTGAATTTCAGTATGTTGTTTATGCAAAAATTATCTGAATGGAAGGGCCTTAAGACCCAGTTGGCTACAATCTTTTTTATGTATCGGGGACGTGAAGGTGTTTCTGTAATTTTAAATTTTGCTTTAATAGGTTTTCTATCGTATTTTTCTATGTTACAGATTTCACAGTTATTTATGAACTGCGTAATTCTGTCATACAGCTTAGGGTGGTAATAATTTAATTGCATTTCTTTAGAGACCTCTACGATTCCTCTATGGTTGTTTCTGAGATGCTCTTTCTCTATTAATTCTACCAGTTTCTCTTTATCCATAATGTCTTCTAAAATTTTGCAACATTGAATTATTTTCCTTTGAGGGAAGTGGTCATGGTGAACATCTTGAATTATTTTGAGAAATTCCTGATTTCTACGTGTATTGCATTTAATAACTTAGGGTCAAAATGATTTTTGAGTAGTGTTATTGTGGTTTCTCTATCTAAATTTTTAGAGCGAATTATTCTTCTAGATTTATTGAAAATTGTTAGGTTTTTTTATTGTTAAGGACCCTGAATTACTTTTTTGAATAATTATTTGCCTTTTTAACAAATTTAGAGTAGATTTACTTATATGAAAATTGTTTTCGTTAGTTTCTTCCGTTAGATTGATTTCGATAGTGCGTCAGCATTTCCGTTCTGAATTCCGTTTTTATATTTTATCTCATAATCGAACTCTGATAGTTTAAGACGCCATCTCACGAGTTTTGAATTTGGTTCTTTTATTGAAAACAGTCATTGGCTTGTGGTCCGTCTCTATAATAAATTTCCGGCCAAATATATATGGGGGAAAGTATTTTGTGGCCCATACCATACCTAATAATTCTTTTGCAATAGTACTATAGTTCTGTTCATGTTCGTTAAGTGTGCGACTTGCTTAACATATTGGATGCTCTTCTTGAGAAAGTATGGCACCTAAAGCGTACTGACTCGCATCCGTTGTGACAGTAAATGTTTTGTTAAAGTTCGGATATTTTAAAATTGTATCATGAATTAGCATTTTCTTTAGCAATTCGAAACTAGATTTATATTCTGTGTCATTTATGTTTATTTTTGAATTTTTTTTAAGACATTTTGTAATGGGCTTAGCTATTTTCGAATAGTCTTTTATAAACTTCCTATAGTAGCCTGTTAAACCAAGAAATTATTTTATCTGTTTCGGAGTATTTGGAATTGGAAAGTCTGTCACGCATTGTATTTTCTTAGGGTTTGGTTTTATCTCCTCTAAGGTGACAACGTGCCCTAGAAATTCTCTTTCCCTTTTGAGAAATTCAGATTTATCATCAAATTTACTTCTTTTAATTTTTTAAAAATTTTGGTTAAGGAGTCTAAATGTTCTTCGAATGAAGAAGAGAAAGTTATAATATCGTCCATGTATACAAGGCAGATTTTGTTTAGCTCTCGTAGTGCCCATCTTCGACACTAAAAGGTGTTTTGTAAACGTCCTTTTCATCAATCTCTATTTGATGAAACCCTTTTGCTAGATCCAGGGTTGTAAAGTATTGGCATCTTCCCAACTTTCCCAGGATGTCATCTATATTGGGAAAAGGGTATCTGCCGTCTATTATGAGCTCATTTAATTTACGATAATCAATGGCGAGTGGCCACTTAGCTTTTCCACTGACACCCTCCTTTTTCGGAACTATCCATACGGGGGCTGAGTAAGACGAACTGCTGTGCCTTATGATACCTTTTTCTAACATATCTGAAATTTGTTTCTGAACTTCTTCTTTATGAATCTGTGGGTACCGGTATGATCTTGCAAAAATTGGGACAATATTTATTGCATGAATCTCATGTTTTATAACATTTGTAAAAGATAAATCTCATTCTTCTTGATAAAAGATTTTTGAAAATTTTTTAATAAATTTATACAGTGCTTGAACTTTTTGGCTATTTAGATGTTCAATTCTTATTTGGTCAAATATATTTTGTGTTCATGTTCTTCGATTATATTAAAATTTTCGGAATTTACTATTTGGGTTTTTATGAGTTTTATATTGATAAAATTGTCATTATTATTATTGACATTAAAATTGGCTTCTACTTTATAGTTTTCAACGTAAATGCACTCACAAAGTGTCACAGTGCCATCTAAGGATTTCTGCTCCTTTAGATAAGCTAGATCTTCTCTTTGTTGGACTGGTATAGGTAATTTGTAATTTCCTTTCATTTCTATTTTATAGCTAAATTTTTCTTGTTTATCAGAAAAAAGTAATTTTATTTTGTTATCATTTATTATTAGAGTTTCTTTTTCGTAATCTATTTTTGCCTTAAGAGGTATTAAAATATTGTTCCCTATTATAGCATCATATATTTCATGGAAGGGAAATACATAAAATTCAACTTTTATTTCTGAGTTACCGAATTCTTTAAATAATGGGATAACAGCTTTCTGAGTTAATTGAACCTTTTGTTGGATTTTTTTTAATATGCCTGAAATCTCCATAAATGTCGGGTAATTTCCTTATATACTTTAGGGGGTCAATACTAAGAGTAAAGAGTTGGGGGTCATTTTGTCCTGGATTTGGATTCATTATGGAATTTTGATTATTGTTATTATTACTATTGTTAATGTGATTCCTATCAGCAAGGTGCCTAGTTCGTAATGATATATTGTTCAGTAAACTTGTTAATTCGTCTACAAGAATGTCTTTTGATATAGGACAATAAAGGTTTTATTATGAATTTCTAATTACGTTTTAAGTTAGTATTCAAACAAGACACATACTATAGATATATTTATTACGATAAAATTTTCTCGAATTATTTTTCAAAAATCCAAGTAGAACTAAAGGTTTACCAATATTGAAATTATTATATTAAGGAAATTTCTCTGCACTTTCCCTTTTTTTTTTTATATATTAAGTAATTTATTTAATAATGAAATATAAATCTAATAATGTAATATAATAAAAAAAAATTTATGCTATATAATTTGTTAAAATATACATATTTCTTAAAGATAGTTAGCAAATGGTATAATTTTTCTTTTTTTATTCATATATTTTTTCTAATTATTTTCTTCCTTTTTATACCCGTACGATAGGATCGGGTATAATAAAATTACTCCTCCGTTTGTAACACCTCGAAATAAGCGAGCTAGATATACCTTCAAAGTATGGATCGGATCAGAAAAAAATTCTAAGACTTTTGAGCCATGTCCGTCCGTCCGTCCGTCCGTCCGTCAGCACGCTAACTCAAAAACTAAGAAAGCTAGAATCTTGAAATTTACACAAAATATTTTGGGAGTAATTTGTAGGTTCCCTATTTTTTTTGGTTGAGTTTGGACCAAGCCTTAGGGTAGCTCTCGAACACCTAACTTTTAGATCCCCACATTTTTTTTGCAATAGAGCTATGAAATTTTAACTACTGATAGATCTCACAAAAATATTAATTTTATTTTAAATAACTTTTTTTTATAGCCCCACCCGTTACGGAGCTACAGCTCCCCAAAAGTTCAAAAAAGCTCTATATTTAAATTATTATAGCACAAGTTGTATAAGGTATATCTTCCTTTTGAAAACGGCAAACGATTACTACTTTTATTAGCTTTAAAAGTATATATACAATAAATATATATTTGTGGCATACGGTGTCTTAATTTACCGTTATGGAAAACTAAAATTTTACAAAATCCTTTAACCCTTCTATCTTCTAAACGGTTTAAGTTGCAAACTTGAAATTTTGACAGAAGTTAGATCTTTAAAAATAAGTATGAGTCATTTCAGAAATTTTTTTTGTATCACCCCCCGTTTAGTAGCTGTAAGGAGTCAAAAACTGAAAATTTCCTATTTTTAAACACCTGTAACTTGAACACCTGTTAGAATTTTTTTGAAGTAATACACAAAAATTAAAGCTTCAACATCATACTCTTATTTCTGTTAACAACTTTTTTTAATAATATAGGGTTACTTTATAATTGACGAAAGTGTTACTTGATTTTTTCAAATTTTCTAACAAATTTCTTCAACAAATTTTTTGCATTTTGTTTTACTCGATAATTTGAAATTGTTGAGGATATAATGCGTAGTACATAAAAATGTAAATAAATATACAACATAACGGTTTCTTGAAGAATTTTTATTTATATGATATTGATATACATACATACTTATATAATATCATGTTTATTTACAATATATCGTATATGTCACTAGTGAATGAATGAACATGTATATTATATAGCGCCGTATTTACATACATATATGTATTTTATTGTACTTATAAGAAATTATTCTGTCAATGGAATATTTAAATATAATATAATATAATATTTAAAATTATATTTACTATTTTGTACTAAGTAAATTTAATATACATTTACCGCTTAGTATTAAATGGTACTATAGAATATTTGAAAAAGTTTTGGATTGATAATCGTTATGTGAAAGGTTAGAATCTGCTTTCGAAGAATGTACATATAAACATATAGTTTGAATATATGTACAACCCATAGTTCTAGAAATTATAAAATTCACCCAAATTATTTTAAAATACTAAAATATTAAAAAAATAATATTGTGAGCAGAGTGACAGGCTGTTAACATACTAACGGTTCGTACGGGTATCTAAGAGTTGACAAAGTCAACTGTATTCTTTCTCGTTTTTCTTCTACTTAGTGCAATATAATAGTGTACATACAATAAAATTTTAGGTATAAAATTTTCTTTGATAAGTTGCAAATGATATAAAAAAAAATTTTTCCTATTTTACTTATTGCAATATAGGTAATAATGTAAAAAAAAAAAATCTCCTTATATAAAAAATTTTGCCTTTTTTTTTTTTATTTGCAAACTAATAATAATAAAAAAAATTGAAAACAAGCTCACTTTGAAATTTAAAGTTGTAAGTGCTGAGTGTGAATTCTCTGGATCAAGATGAAACTTTGAAATGTTGATGCTCTGGTTTGCTGTTGCCCTTTGCACTCTCTTTAACTGATGGTCACAAAAAATTTCTTTTTTTTTTTTTATATTCACAATTTCTTTTTGTTAAGTTTAACTTTTGGTTAATTATAATATAGTTTTATTTAATCTGATGTTATTTGTTAGAGTTCTTTTTGTTTTATATGTTTTTGGGTTCTCCCTTTTTTTTTTTATTTACTGTATTATATATTTTTTTCTTTTATTAAATTTTTATTACGATTTTATTTATTAGGTTTTTATTATATTTTTATTGTTCTTAATTAATTTAATCACTGATATTTTTTTAAAGAAGATTTAATATAAATGGTTTTTTTTGTTTTTTTTATTTTTTATTTTTACTACTTCTTCTGGTAATTTATTGTCACTTTGTATGCGTCATTAAATGTAAAAACATAAGTGAAAGTTTATATAAAAAAAAATGTTCCGCTAATTTTCTTAAATTATGGGAAGAATTAATTTTTGTAGTTATTATATTTCACTTGACACATACTATCGACTGCGCCAGTTTAATTCAAAAAAGACAACAAAAACACTTCGTTCTTTTTCTTTAATATATATATATTTATTTATTACACTATGTACATACTACAGTTTTCAATCATTTAATTTAATAATTTCGCGCCTCAGACTAGTTGGCAATGTAAAACTCCTATGCCGCGTTTTCTTGTTTTGTCCTATATATACTTTTTTTTATGTAATGCCACGCTTTATGTATTATTTTTTATTATTGGCAAAATATTGGTTTCGAAATCGGAAATGATTTCGGAATCAATATAAAAAAAATTTAATTTGTTTGACTTTCTTTTTCTACATTTAAGTATATACCTCAAAGTAAGTGCAATGTGCTGACCACATGTTTTTTAAATTTTTTTCTTTTCTTCATATATAATGTAGGTCAGAACATTGCATTAGACAAAAAAATGTTCGTGTGGCGTGAAATAGGAATAAGCAAAAAAATATTATTATTTTATACTTTTCAAGTACACGAACTTGAAAAGGTTTTTTTTTCTTTATAATTATTTTTTTTAATTTTGTTCGTAATTTGAAAACGCAAAAAAAAAGTAATAACAACATTTTTATATTGGAAGTATACAGAGAAATATTATATTATACTTCTCGTTTTAGGTTTTTGAAGGTTGTTTGTGTTGTCACTTATAACACTTAACCAGAGGTTAAAATTATTGAAAAGCATGAAAATAATAGCTTACAAAAGGACGAAAATTACTAAAAATTAAATTGATTGGAATGAGCATAAGAACAAAAGAACTTTTTATAAAACTGAAATCGTAAAATCTAAAAGTGATTTTATTAGAAATAAAGTTGAAAACGCTAGTAATCAAAAAGACAAATGGAAAACAATAAAAGAGTTTGTTCTGAAAAAAGATAAAAAAGAAATAGATAAAGTTAAATAAGTTAAAGGAAATTATGCTATAAACGATATGAATGAAATTTCGGTTAGGTTCAACGAATACTTCATAAAAAGTGTGGAAGATATACATAATTCTTATATAAAATTTGAACATTATAATAATAACATAGCAGAGGTAAATTTTAAAAGTAGGTGTCTTCCCAAAATGCTGCAAAAACACTTTAGTTGTACCGATACAAAAAATTAATAATTCAAGTAAGTGTGAAGATTTACGACCAATAAATATGTTAAGTATTTTTGGTCAAATTTTAGAAAAAGTTGTTCAAATTCAATTAGAGTATTATTTTGAAAAGAACCAGTTAGTGGTTGAACAACAATTTGGATTTAGAAAGAAACACTCGTGTGAAATGGCAATGAATTGGGCAATTATTAATTGGAAAAATATAATTGAAAATAAAAATGTTGGGTATGCTATATTTCTTGATTTTAAAAGAGCATTCGAGACCATTGACATGAAAATATTACTTTTAAAATTATTTAAGTATGGTATAAAAGGTTTAGTTAGTTAGTTTAGTTTAATTGTTTATTCTCCTTCAAAAATATGCATAAGATATTTCTTAAGACTAAATTATATAATTTAATTAATTTCGTTTTTATTTCTATTTTTATTTTTTTTTTTATTTTTTATCTTTATTTATTAGTAAGTATGTAAGAGAATAGTTTACGACACTTTATATTACTAAGATATAGTGGTAAGTGGCACATAGGTACTTTAAATCAAAAATCCTTTTAAAATTAATTAATTAGGGGTGACTATAGTTTGAATAACATTTCATAAATTAATTATTAAAACAAAAAAGATCAAAAAGTTTGAATTCAACAGTATAAAAAATATTAGGTTTTAAGATAAGTTATAAGAATGTTATAAGAATAAGTTTGATTGAATATAAGAATAAGTTTGATAAGTTATAAGAATAAGTTTGACTTATTCTTATAAGTTATAAGAGTTATAAGAATAAGTTTGAATGTATATGTAATTATTAAATTTAAATTATGAAAACATAAAAAACAAACAAAAAAAATTCTTTTATAGAATGTAGCAAAAAAGGTAAGCGTATCATATACATTAAATAATCATAAAATAAACAACAGCAAATTATAACAAAAATAAGTGTATGTATGTACATAGAAGACTTAGGCTAAAGCTCTTAACAAAACCTCAATTTCATTATGTCCCATACTTATTAACCATAGTTTTAATTTGTTTAGTAACATCTTTTGATTTCGGATATTTTTAATTGAAAGTGGAAGTTTATTGTACAATCTACATGAAACAATGTTGTACGAGTGTTGATAACTAGCTGTTCTAAATATAGGTATATTAACTCTTCGATGTTAGTTAATTCTAAGTTTGTATTGTTCATTTATACGCAAATTTGGTTCTATATGTTTGATTGTGATGAATTTCTTTATTGTAGTAAAAAAGTATAGGTGTCTGATTGGCAATATTTTTAGTTATTGAAATAATTCCATGCTTTGATGGCTGCGCTTTTTGTTACATATACTTCTTATAACATATTTCTGGAGGATAAGTAGTGGTTTAATTTTATTTTGGTATGCACCTCCCCAGCAACTTATTCCATACTGTATTTCCGAGTGTATTAAACTATAGTAAACCATTTTCAGTATTCTTGAAGAACAAAGTTTTTTTAAGTTATAAAAAGTACGAAGGGTAGATCTCAGATAGCTTTTTAAAAAATTTGTATGTTTAGACCAATTTAGATTTTGATCTATAGTTATTCCCAAGTATTTAAATTCATTTACTGGCTCAATTTCAAAGCAATGAGAGGAACAAAACCCGTTTTCATTAAAATTTTTACCTGACATGTTACATAAGTTGCTTTTCAGCATAAACTTGGTACAGTTAGCTCCATGATATTTTAATTACATGGGTAAAGGTTCTTGTCTAGTTAAGTGAAAATTCACAACTTTCGTCTTATTGCTCTACCAATTTCTAAAAATAGATAAATTAAAGCTAACTTCAGATGTAAAATTCAAAAGACTATCAGATTTATACGAAAAAGCCAGATCATCCGCGAAAGCCGTTATCTCTCCGTAGAATTTTTGCTTGAAGATCGCGTTAATGTAGATCAGAAACAAGATGGGTCCAAGAACTGAGCCTTGCGGCACTCCAAGTTTAATATACCGGGGTTCAGTCATTTTATCTTTCATTTTGACCCTTTGTTTTCTTTTGTCAAGATATGATTTGAACCAATCCAGCATAAATCCTTTAAATCCGGCATTATAAAGTTTCGTTAAGAGAATGTTGTGATCAACTGTATCAATTGCCTTAGTAACATCAACAAAAAGTCCTGTACAAAGCTTCTTTTCATCTAGATTCTAGACCTTTGTTTACATTAGAACAAAATTCAATTAGAGCATCCTCTGTGGAAACTCCTGCCCTAAACCCATATTGTTTCTGACTGAAAAACTCACTTTTATTTAGAAATTTCAGCATCCGCATTTTTATAGCTTTTTCAAATATTTTACTAACTGCTGATAACAATAAAATAGGCCTGTAGTTTGAAATCTACCTTGAATCACCCTTCTTAAAAATTGGTACTACAATTTATTTTTTTAATGCATCTGGAAACGTGCCGCAAAGAATACTTTTGTTAAGTAAATGGGCAAGGACATCAGATATGTTACGGCAGATACTTTTGAGTAGCCTATTTGTAAGTTTGTCGACACCACTTGAATTAGAGTTATTAAGTGATTTAATGATTTTTACTAGCTGCCATGTCGAGCATGGCTCAAATGAAAAGCTGTTACTCATTAAATTATCATTAACAAGATTTAAGTCACAATTGTTACAGCAAAGTGAACTTTCACACGGAATAGTATTTTCAACGATTGAACTGAAATAATCATTAAACTCCTCAGCAATAATTGCATTGTCAGATGTTATAGAATTATCGTTCATAGAAAATGCAGTATTCTCATGCGGTTTATTATACCCTACACATTAAGTATAGGGTATATTAACTTTGGTATGGTGTTTGTAACCACCAAAAGGAAGCGAGTTAGGTATAGACATGTATATATATTCTGAATCAGGATCACCTCCTGAGTCGATTTAGCGATGTCCGTCCGTCCGTACGCACGGTATCTCAAAAAATAATGATGCTATCTTGATGAAATTTATACTGTAGGTTAACTATGACTAAGGTAAGGCGGGGATTGTAAATGGGTGAAATCGGACCATGTGTTCGAGTACCTCCCATACAACTTCCAAAACCGAATACGCATATCTTCGAAATTAATAAAGATAGAAACTTAAAATTTTGTACGAGGGTGTGCTTTCCTGAACCCCTGATATCCCTAAAATTTGAGATGAATTGGAATGGTTTTTCGGGTACCTCCCATACAAATCCCAAAACCAAACAAGCATATATTCGAAATTAATAAAGATAGGAACTTCAAATTTGGTACTAGGGTGTTGTTTCCTGAATCCCTTATTTGTCGAAAATTTGAGATGAATTGAAGGAGCTGTTCGGGTACCTCCCATACAACTCCCAAAACCGAACAAGCATATCTTCGAAATTAATAAAGATAGGAACTTCAAATTTGATACGAGGGTGCTGTTTCCTAAATCCCTGATTTGCCTAAAATTTGAGATGAATTGGAGTGGTCGTTCGGGTACCTCCCATACAACTCTCAAAACCGAACAAGCACATCTTCGAAATTAATAAAAATAGAAACTTCAAATTTGGTACTAGGGTGTTGTTTCCTGAATCCCTGATTTGTCCAAAATTTAAGCTGAATTAGAATGGTTGTTCGGGTATCTGCGACACATTTCCCAAGACCAAACAAGCATATCTTCGAAATTAATAAATATATAAACTTGAAATTTGATATAAGAATGTTCTACCCTGTTCATGTCTCTAAAATTTGAGATGAATCGGGGTGGTGGTCCGCGTGCCTTCACACACTTCCCAAGACCTAACAAGCATATTTTCGAATTTAATAAAGATAGAAATCAGAAATTTTGTACAAAGGTTGTAAAAGCATTTATTTTTTTAGCTTAGTTATATTAAATACCTAACTAAAATAACTTATGGATGTTTAATTTAATTTGAATTTTTTAGGTGTGGGGTATAAATAAGTCGGTTGCATCGACTTACCGTTACTTTTACTTGTTTTTTATTAAACTACTTACAACTTCCCATTCTTTTTTTATATTACCATTGCATTTTATAAATTCATTTTTAAAATAGTTTCCACGAGTTACACAAATTTATTTACTTAGTTTTTTTGAGAATATTTTATATGTCTTTTAAGTCTAATGTTATTTAGGTGCTTATAGTATTTTTTTCTTAATTTGTTTTTCATTTATACCTTGGCAAGTAATGTATTATTCATCCAAATTTTTAATGGTTTTTTAATTATTTTTGGTTCACTTACTTACCAATATATTATATTGGTTCTTTAATATATTCTTTAATATAGTATATTAAAGAATTTATCATAAGTGCTATCTAACGAATTTTCGGAATAAACTTCATCCCAATTTTCAAGCAGTAATTTATCATTCAAATTCACATAGTTAATCTTAGTTCTAACCGGTAATTCAAAATACTTTTTGACTTTATTACACTCAACATTTTTGAATAATATTTCAGTCATACAGTGATCTGTAATATTCATATCAAGATTAATTATATAAAACAAATTGCTTAAATTATTAAAACGGCAGAAGATATGGTCTATACATGTTCCTGAAACTGGCCTAGTCGGTTCATTAAGATAAGAATCTAACCCATGACTTGCCATCACTATTAAATAATTATCAATATCATGTGAAATTAAAATATCCAAATTCAAATCACCTAGTACTATTAAATTTTTAGATTTTTCTTTTAAAAATAAACTGTTAATTTCATTGATAAAAATTGTTCCATGTAGCATTGTTTGTTCCATGTAGCCTGTAAATACATATGTACACGAAGTGTTCATTATTGTTACTACAACAAACTTTTATTACGTCACAAGAGCTTAAATTATACTTCACCGTTTCATAATTAAAACAACTATTTACAAAAACTCCCAAACCACCTGCAGCATAAGTTTCTGCACGTAGCTGCATGAAACTTAATGTTAGTAACTGCATGAAACTTATAACCCGGTAGATTGTAATGATCAACCTCCGAATTAAAAATCCAAATTTCCGATACAAAAATTAAATCTGGTACTGTACTAAAAGTTTCAATATGAGACACAAACAAATCAAAATTTCATCTTAAACTTCCAATATTCTGATATACTACAAACAAATTTCTACTACAATTCTCAATTGTGTGACTATTTAAATCTCATCATCATCTAAGATCATCAATAAGTATATTATTATTATTGATAATCATTTATTTTGAACTATATATTTTAATTTAATTTATATTATGTAATTAAATTTAAATCTTCAAATGATCTTAAAATAAAGATTCCACTGTTTACATCTTTTCTTATTGCTAAATTTGAATGTTTTAACCACAAAAATTTATAACCTTTTTCACTTTTTACCTTTTTTACTTGCATCCATAAAGCTTTTGTATAACAAGTTAAGCTATTACTAATAAAAATATTACTGCTGCCTTCTTCCCCTATTGCTGCAGTATTTAATTTTTGCTTTGCAGATCTTTTCGCTTTCAATATTTTTATTTTTATATCAAAACTGTTGAGATGCACGTACATTATATTTTTATTTTCATTTTCACCTATCTCTTTCGAACTGTATGCTTTCTTAACATAGCACCTTTTAATTTGATTATCAGGTAAATTAATACTCAAAAATTCACTCAAAATTTTTTTCAATTTAACAGCAGCATTATCATTTTTTACGTTGCTCAACCCACTTATTTCAATTACATTTTGACGCTCTTTTTGCTGTAACCAGTTCACTTTGCTCTCTAGATTAATTACTTTTTTTGCAGTAGTACTTTCTTTTCTTGCAAAATATTGAGAGCAGAGAGTATGTCTCTGTTAATTTTTTTTATATTTTGCATTTCATGATAATGAATTAAAATTCTTCGAAACATATTTGAGTGGCAGAACAAAGATCAAAAACTGTTATTCTGATTTCAAGGAGATAAGTTTAGAGGTAACACAAGGCGCAGTACTTGGAGTACTCTTATTCTTAATTTATATAAATGACATTAGAAAGATGATGAATTTTTGCAAAATTAGACTATTTGTTTATGATGCTTTGATTTACCTTGAGGATAGTGATATTAACGATTGCAGAATTAAAGTGGAATATGATTTAAAAAAAAATGGATAAATGGATTAATGCAATCAAATTAAAATTGAATGTCAATAAAACTAAATTTATGGTTATTAACAGCAAGGAGTCAGTTTCAATTTTAAAAATTGGAGATGATTTCATAGAAAGAGTCGATAAAATTAAATATTTAGGCATTATTGATGAAAAAAATAATTTTAAAAGTCACATCGATTTCATTTGCCGAAAAATTATATTAAAAAATTAACATTATTGAATTCAATAAATATTTTCAATGCTATTATTAAGCCACATTTCGAGTATTACTGAACAATATTGTATTTAAGCAACAGGCAAAAGTTGCAGAATCAGGCGATGAGGATTATTCTCAAAATAAGTAGATACACTTCGGTTAACTGGATGTTGAAAACGTTAAAATGGCTCAGTATTAAACAAAAAGTGGATTTGAATGTGCTGTTGTTCATTTTAAATTAAAAAATGGTAATTTACAAAGCTATTTAGGTGGTAGACTTGTTACAGTTGATGGTGTGCAACCGTATTCGTTGAGAAATTCGAGTCTCAATATTAGAATTGAGAATTTTAGAAGAACTAGTACGAATAATTCATTAATATCTAAGGGGTTTCAACAATTTAATAATTTACCAAGAGAATTGAAAGCAGAAAAAAATTAGTAGTTTTAGAAGAACATGTATTGAACAGCAACTTAATTAAAATTTTTTTAACCATTTATTAATTAATTTATATTACATTTATGATTTAGTACTATTTTTTGTTTTACTTATAATTTTAATTACATTAATTTTTTACAATTTTAAATTTTGTTAATTTGTTAGTTACATATTTGAATGATGTTTATTAGTTTTGATTTTTAATTTGTTAATTTGATTTTGAATTTGTTAATTAAATTTGCATTATTCAATGGTATAATTATTTTAATGTAAAAATGTAAAATGTAAAAAAAGTATTTTAATACTAATTAATAAATAAATAATAAAAATAATAAACACAAAAAATTTGTATGATCAAGAACTGTTGCCAGTATATCAAATGAAAAAAAAAAAAAAAATAAAAACAACCCAGTGGATCTGTTGTGTAGATAGTCTTTCCGAAAGGTTTAATATGAACTGTATTCCTTGAAGCAGTTTTAGAAGTAGATGGCATCGTATTAGGCTGAGTTTTCCAAATAAATCCATTTTATCTAAAAATATTATTGTTTTTAAAAGATAACGGGTGTTTTTTTTAGAATGATAGAACTTCAAATTGAAATAAAAAACACTTAAATTAAGATTGAAGCCAAATTTATTTTTTATTTGAAAGATAATTTTAAGACATTTAGATTTTAAAAATAATAAAAATAATATCCGGCATAGCTCTGAGGAACCGCATTCGATCAGACTAATTTTGAACCACTTTTTCGAGTAATACAGGCCTTATTTCATCAATAACACGGGTTATGCTGGCTTCCAAAGCGTCTATTGTTTCTGGTTTATCAGCATGAACCAATGACTTCACATAACCCGAATTCTCGAAATAATGTTATCACCAAATCACACCATATGCATGTAAATCACACCATACTCTGCATTTTCAGGATGCAATGAAACCTGCTGAATTTCTTGAAAATTGGTTTTGCTCCATATATGGCAATTTTACTTGTTTACGTAGCCAAACCAAACCAAAAATGACCTTTATTATGTCGATAAAAAAGTGGATGAACTTCAACCTGCTCTAGGGCCCAACCAACAAACAAACGACGCTTATTATGGTCAAATGGCTTTAGTTCTTGAGCCAGTTGAATTTTGTATGGGTGTAGGCGAAGATTTTTACGCAAAATTTTCCATGTGATGGCTGTACGCAGACCAACTTGTTGTGAACTTCGACGAATAGACAAATTTGGATCTTCATCAACACTAGCTCTTACAGCACTGATATTTTCTTCTGTACGTACAGTTCTTTGTCTTGTTGTTGTTGTTGCATCGCGTAGAGAAAATGTTGCCCGAAATCTATCGACAGTTCGACGAATAATCTGCTCTGATGAACGATTATGTAAACTATAAATTTCATAAAGTTCTCTATAAGTTTGGCGAATAGAACACTGATTTTGAAAATAAATTTCAACAATTTGTAAACGTTGTTACGGCGTGAGCTTTCCATGATAATTTGTCAATGCTTACTGAAATCAAATAAAGACAAAATTTGGCTTCAATCTTAATTTAAATATTTTTTATTTCAATTTAAAGGTTTATCGTTCTAAAAAAAACCCCGTTATTATAAAATAATTTGACTGTTCTGGTGTTTCATTAATTTTGAAGATTGTTTGCTTGTACTAGCATTTTTCGCAGTTGTCATTTTTAACTCAATCGGATTTTCTATGTCGTTAACATATTCAATTATCTTCTTTTTCAAGTGGGCAATTATCTTCTTCTTCAATTTTAAGATCTAAATCCAACAAACTTTCGATGTTCGTCGAAACGACGAATGATTACTGTTCTAGTGTTAAAAATAAAAATTGTAAGTACCTAGGTAAGTAAAGGTAAGTACCTTTAAATGTAGATAATATCCATTCTTAAATACGGTTGACGTAACGCTGTTTTGCTGTGTATCATTTTGGTTTTTATTGAATTTCATTATATAAATGTAATTACATATATTTTTTGTTAAGTTTTTTGTTAGGTTAAGTAATCG
The DNA here is from genome assembly GCA_947095535.1 of Poecilobothrus nobilitatus. NCBI lineage: Eukaryota > Metazoa > Arthropoda > Insecta > Diptera > Dolichopodidae > Poecilobothrus > Poecilobothrus nobilitatus. The sequence continues at coordinate 256,732,185 of OX352772.1, read as the reverse complement.
CGTGTATAATTTTTCGAAGACCTATTTAAAATACATTTCAAGGTAGTCTTGTAGTATAATAATGTTTAACAAACAGTTAATGTTTTAAAGTAAGTTTAAAAACATAAAATGTTATACATATTATATACATATGCAGTTTTTTAAAAAAGTGGAATCTTGTAAAATAATTTTAGCAAGTTAATTTATTAATGAAAATAAGATTATTCATGTTTATAAAAATTTGTAGCTAATTAAATTTGTTTTTTCATCTGATCTCATCAATCTATAAATGAAAAAAATATTTTTTTGTCTGTTTAAGTAAGAGGTGATTGAAACCCTAAAACATAAAATTCTATATATCTTCAAAGGTTAGTGGGATAAAAGAGAGACGATTATGTCTTCCGATTATTATATTTTAAGTCCGTAAATTCAGTTGGAAATTTTCTTTTATTTCTCTTATTGCACCAATTATAGTAAGTTTGTAATCAGTTAGTATTTTTCGCTTTAACGGAACGTTAGTGAACCAGTTGTCAATTGCGGTTTGATCATAATATTGCGGTTTGATTCTTTTACTGATAATATTAAATGTTTAACATAATAGAAGAAGCCACTGCATTTGGAAAAATTATTTTCAAATTTAGTTTTATTAAAATTTTTATTTTAATAAAAATTAGGTATTATAAAAATTTAGTATTATTAATATATCTGAGACATCTTCATTTTCGCGAGTTTGTTGTGTTGAAATTTGTGGATCAAGTACTTTATTAGGAACATAAGCAATTTTTTCTTCATAAGTTTTGACGAGATGAAAAGAACTTCTATGAAAAGTTCCTCGATCCGTGTTGACAATAAACGACCGAGTTGAATTTCCTTTGCTCACAATTTTTCCCCACGTTTTCAAATCTAGGATCCATACGACGTCATTTACGTAGTTAGTTTCCTGTCGCTTTCTAAATTCCTGTTCTTTGTCTATAACTTCGTGCAGATAAAAATTCGGTTGTAATTGCTTTCATTTCACAGGCAATGATGTTCATATTTTTCTTCCCATTGATAGTTCTACCGGTGATAATCCATTCGTAGTGGTGTCGTTCGACACTCCATCAAGGCTAGATATGGGTCATTATTTTTTTTTCAAATGTAATTTGATCGTTTTAACTGCATATTCAATATATCCGTTATTTTGTGGGTACCTGGAAGAAGACTTAACATTATGGAAATCCAATTGTTTGCAAAATTATTGAATACTGAACCATTAATTTATTGAAATTGAGATCCGCAATCAGATCTATCTACCTCCGGAATGTCATGTCTACAAAAAATGGATTTAGGTTAGGTTAAGGTGGCTGCCAAAAAGGCACACTTAGACCGTATTTGGTCCATTGTGATATCACATAGAAGCTTTTCTATCCCACTCGTTAAAACCAATTTGAGCTTTTTGCAAAACGAAGAATACTTTTCACATTTTTACCTGCCAGATCGCTAAGGCTGTCGAAGAGATACTGCCCCAAATGGGTATTCCTTCTTACCGACAAGGCCGGGCATGTGCAAAGGAGATGGACAGTAGTTTTCTCCTCTTCTTCATCCTTGCAGGCTCTACAATAGTCGTTTGCGGATAAGCCAAGTCTTCTGGCATGCTTCCCTATTAGACAGTGAACGCTGATTATACCCATTGTCATTCCAATGTCTGCCCTTTTGAGAGAAAGCAAATCATTGTATCGTCGGTTTTGGGCCATATAAATCTTGTGGCATTGCATGAGGTCAAGTTTGACTATTGTTAATTTACCATATCCGTTATTTCCTTTCGAAATAACGTTTTGCTTGTGGATAGAGGTACCCCTAGTCTTGCCCTATCCGGCAAAACTTGTAAGGTTGTACCAATTCTTGCGAGTTCATCAGTTTTTCATTTCCCGGAATACTTCGATGACCTGGTACCCAGCAAAGCTGAATGCTAAACTGCCTGGCCATCTCGTTAAGAAGTTCTCGGCAGTTTATTACAGTCTTCGAGGTTGTGCATGTTGATTCCTGAGATTTTAACGCAGCCTGACTGTCTGACAGAATACGTACTTGATTCACAGTCAAAACGTTTCTATTTAGTAGCATCAAGGTTTCTTGAATTGCCATAATTTCCGCTTGGAAGACACTACAATGGTCTAGTAATCGGAAATTATGAGTGATATTCAGATTATCTGAGAAGACCCCGCATCCTGCACTGCTGAAGGAGTACAGAATTGTACTCTTTCGAAGGTCATCACTGTGTTCGAGTTCCAACTCTCACGGCTTGGGATGCTCGTCACATGAGATTTCCCGAAGAAGTAAGTGGGGGACGTATAGTCCACCAAGGCGGGAGTGGATTTTGAATTGGTTTACGATATCCGAGTGACCTTCTCGTGAATTGATCCACTGGAATGTAGCTTTTAATCTCACAGCATGTAGCTTTTAATGCCGCAGAAGAGGTTGTTATTAAAGAGCCACTAATACATAGTGTGGCAGTTCTTTGGACCCTAGCGATTGCCTTGCGGTTGATCTCTTTATCGATTGCCTTGCACCATACTAGGACTCCGTACATAAGAATGGGTCTTACTACGGATGTGTATAGCCAGTAAGTCATGTATGGCTCAAGCCCCCATTTCCTACCAATGGCTTTTTTACACCAGTAGAGTGCTATTGGGGCCTTCTTTACTCTTTCTGAGATGTTAGCCTTCCAGCTTAACTTCCTGTCTAGAGTTAGACCCAGAAATTTCGCCGTTTCGCTAAAGGCAAGAGGGGAGCCATTTAACGAAGGCGACTTTATTTTATGTATTTTATATTTCCTTGTAAAAAAGACCAGTTCGGTTTTCTGTGAATTTACTGACAGTCCACAGTCTGTAATCCATGTTGTGGTTTTGTTTAGTGCAAGTTGCAAAGCGTTCCTGAGACTGTCTGATAACTTGCCACTGACAACGACAGCAACATCGTCCGCATAGGCGATTGTTGTGCAGCCCACCTCTTCCAGGATTTTAAGCAGTTTATTTACCACCATATTCCAAAGAAGGGGAGATAGCACCCCTCCCTGCAGAGTCACTCTTTTCACAAACCTTTTTGCTGAAGCGTTGCCTAAGTTGGCACTGATGGCTCTGCTGTTTAGGATATTAGCTATCAGTGCTCCTAGTTCAACTCCTAGGCTTATGAGTGCGTCTATAATTGCTGCCTGATTCACGTTATTAAACGCTCCCTCAATGTCTATAAAAGCTGCAAGAATATACTCTTTGCAATTTGCATATCTTTCAATCGAGCTTGTCAAAGTGTGAAGTGCAGTATCCCCTGACTTCCCTTTACAGTAAGCATGTTGAGAAGCTGACAACAGATTTTTAATTAAGTTGCATTGGGTATGGATGTCGATCAATCTTTCCAAGGTTTTTAGAAGGAAGGATGACAGGCTTATAGGTCGAAAGTCTTTCGCATAGACATGACTACTTTTGCCGGCCTTGGGTAGGAACACTACTCTGACCTGTTTCCATTTATATATATATATATATCATTATTGGGATAATCCCCAAATTAAGACAACCACAGAAAATGCTTTTTAGCCAGGCCAGGGTTGTAGATGCAGCTTGCTGGATCTCAGCGGGTATAATTCCACCCGGTCCGCTTGACTTGAATGGTTTGAAACTATCTATAGCACAAGCAGTCAATTTGACGTGGCCCTGATGCCAGCCAGCGTCTCTACAGGAGGGTGGTGGTTCCGGATTTTCTTCCAGTTACTGGGAGAAATACCCCCATTCTCTAACCTCCTATATGGAACTACCCTGTGGCTCATTTTATGTCCTCTGTCTCTTGGAAATAAGGCCCTTCGATGAACCTGGGATTTGTCTTTCTTGGGGCCTACTACTACAGTTTTGGCCCAGGCTAAGGAGGTCTTTTGCGCCTCAGATAACTGACCAATATTGAGAGAGCTTAACCTCTCAATAATTTTATCGACGACCGTTTATCGAAGAAGGCTTGTTTCGACGGGCGCACTTTGCGTACCGTCTTTGGTTGTTCGCGACTTTCCTTAGCACTGCTAGTGCCCGGTTTGGTCGCTTTACTTGCCGACTTTGGTGAAGTGCCGGCTAACTCTTTTTTCGAATCTTTTTTTCCAATAATTTGTTCCACATTTGAACCCACGAGTACGAAGAAAAGGAAGGTCCGCCCTATGCAGAGATTCGTATACATAGGGTAAGGCTAATTAATTCGGAGGGTCGCCATTGGGCTATTTTTAAGACTGGGCCGCCAGCCAGGCTGAACATTGGCACGGGTCGTATAACACCTTGAATCCGGCCCAGGTGTACCACAATCCGATGATTCCAGTAAAAACCGAGGTGTTACTAATACGATACATAAGGACAGACTCAGTTTACCTTTCCTTTAGTACCTAACCACCTAGATGGTGATTATTTCCGGTCGGCACCCACGAGGAGGGTTTGGATTGAGGATTTTTGCCGAACAACAAAACAAAAAAAAACGGATTTAATATGATTAATTATTCATTCAGTTGTTTGATTTTCTAATCGTGCAACTTCAGGGTATCGAGCAAATAGTCACTTACGATTAAGTAATAATTATAGTTATGAAAAAATGAATTAATACCAACGATTTGCCACGGACATTCTGGCAGTTCCGTACGAATGAACTTTTCATGAAGTGGTTTTGCATGCTGAATACATAGAAAACATTTCTTTATATAATTCTCCAGGTCTTTAGGGTAGTCTGGCCACCAAACTGACTCATTTACACTTAACAATGCCTAAATGCACGGTATGAATCCTTTCTAGCATTTCTTGATGTAAAGCACTTGGAATAACAATGCGATTTCCATAAAAGGTCAACATTCACTGATAAGGTATATCGGTCGTCATAAAATGGACGTACATTAGGGCATAGGGTCGTCATCGTCCGCACCCGTTATAATTTTTAATTTTGTGCCACAGACAGGCAAACTAGTTATTACATTGCTAATGAAAGGAGAGACTTCTTCTTCTAAATCTAAATTGTCATTTCCCTCTTCTTCTGCTATTGGATGACGAGAGCATCGACGGCCACCAAAAACTTGACAGCTGTCTAGTAAATCTCGAATGTGAACTGCATCTTTTTTAATCTAAATTTTTATAATTTGTGTGACAAATCATCTAAATTTTTGGTAGTGCAGATCGCTATTAAAGGCTTATGGTCTGTTTCAATGTTAAATTCTATCGGTTTGTTTCAATGCTAATTTCTGTGCCTGTTAGAAACTCTGTAAATTTAATGTAATATGCCCAAGTAAGTGCTAAAGCCTTTTTTTCGATTTGTGTGCACCCTTTCGCCGCTTCAGCTAATGTTCTAGATGCGTACGCAACGGGTCGAACATTTTCATCCTCATTAATTTGTAATAATACCACTCCAAGACCGTAAGATGAATCATCTGAAGAAATTATAGTTTTATGGCGCGGATTAAACTCTTGCAGAATCGGTGCCGTACCAAGCATCTGCTTTAATTTCGTGAATAAGTTTTCTTGAATTCCGTTCCAACAAAACTCAATATTACTTCTCAGTAAGTCATTTAAAGGCTTGCTTAAATCTGAAAGAAACGGAACAAACTTTTCTACAAAATTAACTATACCTAGAAACCGCTTTAGTTCCGTTATATTCGTTGACCTTGAATATTGTTCAATATTGATTCCACTTTTTAATTGCATGGAAGAATGCCTTTCTCATTAATTTGATTTCTCAAAGAATTCAATGATGTTATTCTTATTTCACATTTTCCTTTATTTAATGTGACACCGCTGTCTTTTAGCCTATTTAGTACTCTTCTCAGAATTTTTCATGTTCTTCAATATTTGGAGCAAATATTAAAATATCATCAGTTTCGCAAACAACACCCACAATTTTGTCAAAAATGGTTTGCATAATTTTTTGAAAAATCTCTGGTGCTGAAGAAATACATTCTTAGAAAGCAAAATCCATTAAAAGGTGTAAGAAAAGCTGTGACTCTATTGAGAGTGGAACTTGCAAAATCCTGTATTTGCATCAAGTTTCGAAAAAAGTTTTGCCCCAGAAAGCTGTGCTAAAGTGTGATCAGCTACGGGCATCGGATGGATTTCACGCTCAACGGCGAAATTAGGTTTTGTGAAATCTACACTGATGTCTCCATTGATGTCTCCATTGGCTTTGTTGACAATTACTAAAAGAGCACAACGTGGAGTCGATTCGTCTATTTTTCTAACTACCTTTAATTTAACCATTTCCTAAATCTTTTCTTTTACTGCAATTGGTACTAGCCGAGTTGTAAAAACTTGATGTGGTTTTACGTTTGACTTTAACTTAATCTTACACTCAACGTTTTTTATTTCTCCCAGTCTACCAAATAATTCAGAAAATTCTTTTGATTTACTGTCATATTTTTTGTGATTTACCTCTGGTGCTGACTGTCATGTTTTTTGTTTTGTTCATGATTAACACTAAAAATTTCATTTTTATACCCTACACTGAAAGTATAGATCATATTAACTTTGGTATGGTGTTTGTAACCACCAAAAGGTTAGTTAGAGTTAGATATGGACATGTATATATATTCTGAATCAGGATCACCTCCTGAGTCGATTTAGCGATGTCCGTCCGTACGCACGATAACTCAAAAATAATGATGCTATCTTGATGCTTTGAGATTAACAATGACTAAAGTAAGGCGGGGATTGCAAATGGGTGAAATAGGACCATGGGTTCGGGTACCTCCCATGCAACTCGCAAAACCGAATACGCATATCTTCGAAATTAATAAAGATAGAAACTTAAAATTTTGTACGAGGGTGTGTCGTCCTGTATGCCTGATAATGCTAAAATTGGAGATGAATGGGAGTGGTTCTTCGGGTATCTCGCACACAACTCCCAAGACCGAACAAGCATATCTTCGAAATTAAAAAATATAAAAACTTGAAATTTGATACAAGAGTGTTCTACTCCGTTCTGATGATGTCTCTAAAATTTGAGATTAATTGGGGTGATGGTCCGCGTGCCTTTACTCACTTCCCAAGACCTAACAAGGAAATATTCGAATTTAATAAAGATAGAAACCTGAAATTTTGTACATAGGTTGTAAAAGCATTACTTTTTTAAGCTTATATTAAATACCTAACAAAAATAACTTATGGATTTTTAATTTAATTTGAATTTTTTAGGAGTAGGGTATAAATAAGTTGCATCGACTTACTGTTACATTTACTTGTTTGTAATTAATTTTAGTTTACAAGTGGAGTTCAAACTTAATAAAGGCATCTTTAAATTTTCGACTACATATATTTCAGTTTTCACTTCATTCATTGTATGTTTTAATTTTACAAAAAACATACATGACACATTCAGTTTACTTCTGCTTGGACCACTTATTATTTTATCAGGGCACTGCAAATTATAAATTTGAAAATTCTTATTGTAGACTTCTTTTGAAATTACATCGACTGCTGAACCAGTATCACTTAAAAGTTGTATTATTTTGTTTCCTTTTGAAACATTAGCTGTCCATTTGTCATCATGTTGCACATTATTTACTGTTAATGAACCTGAAAAATTACAGTTGAAAGACAATCCAGATTTATCAAAAGTATTTTCAACATTCATCTTATTTATACGAAATTATTTTCTTTTATGAAATTGATTACCCTTTTAAATTATTACTTCTATTAGAGGTGCCAGACTGACACATACTGGCAAAATGATTACACTTTTAAAAAATGTGTAATTTTTTGCATTGTTTTTTTCTTTGCAAAGCAATTATCTTTGCTGTGAAACTTAGTAGAACCACATCACTTACATTTGAAATTTTTCCCAGAAAGATTATCTCCATTTGGGAAGTTTTGTGACGTATCTTCGTTTTTTGAATATAGTTTGTTGATTGCTTGCGAGTTTAATTCACGCTATTGCCTTCTCAATGCGTAATGCTGTCTGACCTCAGTAATTGTCTGTTTCAAAGTTAATGAGCTATTTAATTGAAGTTTTTTTGACAACTTTTTATCCTTTTTATCCTATATAAGCTTCGTTTAGTTTGGACACCACTCTGAAGGTTTCAAACCGACGACAGCATTTAGTCCATTCGCTTGGATTGTTGAAAGTAAATGGATCTGGTAATTGTACAGTAAAGGCTTTGTGCTGCTTCTACTCCTGTCATTTTTTCCTTATTTTGTTTTTATTTGTTACTTTTCACAAAATAAATTTTTTAATAAAAATTTTTTTGTTTCGTTTTGACGTTCAAAATGAAATTCATTTTGAATGTTCAAAATCATTAAGTTTTATCTAAAATTTTATAAGAAATTTATAAAGTTTTACAAAAAATTATTAAATTGGATTGATGAAATGAATGATTTTGTATTTTATCTTGATGATGTTGATGATAATGGATCGATGAATGGATGATGGATGGATTTCTATTTTATTTTTTCTCTTCTCACGCTTTCGACTAGAGATAATGTAAGTTTCCTATTCTTCAAAATTAACGTGTTTCCTGTTCACCGCTGCCACCATGTAGTGTATTGTAAATAAAATGCACTTGTTGTCTTGAGTTCTTGTTAGCAACTACCTTTATTATTATTATCTTATATACATTACAGTATTACACTGTCAACGATTATGACATTTTATTGCACAGAGTGAACGTTTATCTACTAATACTACACAATTGATCATATATTTTGTAGAATTGTCAAAATTTTATACCATATTTATTAACTGTATTTAATACGTAACGATGAAAACTACTTTGATATTTCATAAATACTCATTAATATAGCTAGCTCTTTTAACTATTGCTTTTCATTTCTTCGTAAAAATTGTAGGTCAACTACGAATATTTCTTTATCCAAGTCAAAGGTTTGTGGATGAATGTTCGACAGAATAACTCAATTTACATTTATATTAATTTCAGGAAAGAAGCTTTTCATATAAATATAGGTTAGTTAATGCTAGTTTTTAACTAAATACTTATTAATTAAGAATAGTTTTGTTAAACCACTATAACCACTATATAATGCTTATGTTAATTAATGCTAGTTTTTAACTAATACACTTCTGTCACATCCCTTTACAATGATGGTCGCTGGGCCATCCTGCTGTGGTAAAAACATTTTTTTTTAATTTAATAATTTAATAAAATATAGAAAACAAAATATACTACCTTTATATGTTAAGCAGTTTCGAAATATATATTGCTGATAATTCAATATGTTCCATTGAACCTTTTTCTGATTTTTATGAAAAGATCGATATTGCTGATACGACAATATTATTATAAATAGAAATATTCAAGTACAGTTACAAATTTTAAATATTGTTAAAAAAAAGAACAAATTATTGAACAAAGGAAAAGTTTTTTTCAGTTTATGTTAAGATATGATTCAATAAAGATCGTTAATTTAAACTCTGTGTTTTTTATTTATATTTTTTAAAAAATATTAGTTTACAAATTAAATATTTCATTGGCGCAGTCGGTAGGATAATTGAAAAATCGTAAATTATCCAGTGATTCGAACGTCAATTATATAATGTAAAATTAAATAATAGTAGTGTACAATTAATACCCATTTCGATCGCTATCGGAGGAACAACAATTAATAAACATTGAGTTATTTGTGTTATCAAAACTAACTATATACCTTTAATAAAAAAAAAAGATACAAAACTGTGAAATTAAATTAGTAAACTTATTAAAATTTCGAATAAATACTAGAAGCATTTTTTCCTATTTTTATAAAACATCATTGTGTAAATTTATATAAGAAAAATAAACAAGATTTTATCAGTAATTAATAAACAGTTAAAAACTAAAAAAAATTTTAAATTTGTGAATGAAAAAACGTGATAAAATCGAACATTATTGTAACAAGGTAGAATGTAAACCAACGGTTTTTAAAAGCGCACATTTCCAAAACTCAATACAAACTGTTTAGAAGTGTGACTTACACAAAAATTTGAAAATTTCATGTAATAAGAAAAAATGTGAAAATAGGACATTTTTGAAATTTTGAGGGGCCGTAAGTCCAGAATCCTATATAACTAAGAAAAGCCGTTAACACGCGTAAAAATATATTATTGAGCCTTTAATTTTCATGCCTCGCCGAAGAAAAATTTTTACAGGTGCCTAAGTTACAGGTGTCTAAAAATTGCAAATTTTCAATTTTTAAGGCGTAATAACTCTTAAAGAGGGGGCGTTACTAAAAAATTTTCTGAGGAAACTTATACTAATTCTAAAAGTTTTTTCTTGTCTCAAAATTTCGGGTTCCTATCTAAAGGGGTGCCGGAGTTATGAAAAAAGAAATTTCATGCAAAATGTGGTTTTCACATAACGGTAAATTTAAATCGTAAATTACAAAATATTACATAATTTTGATATTGTTTTATATAGATAATAAAATTTTCGATCTTCTGCCGGTTTTAGATTGCAAAACTATTACGCAGAGCCCGAGATATATACATCTGAAAATGGGCTTTTTTACAATTTTGAAGAGCTGCAACTTTGGAACCCTTTACAACTAAAATAAACCTTTCACACACGTAAAAATATATTATTGTAGCTTTAATTTTTATATCTTGCAGAAGTAAAATGTGTGCAGGTTCCTAAGTTACAGGTGTCTAAAAATAGCAAATTTTCAATTTTTAAGCCCTAATAGCTCATAAACAGGGGGTGGTCCGAAAAAATTTTCTGAGCAAACCTTTACTAATTCTAAAAGTTCTTTCTTGCCTCAAAAGTTCAAGCTTCTATCTAGAAGCGTTCCGGAGTTATGAAAGTAGAAAAATCATGCAAAATTTGGTTTTCACATAACGGTAAATTTAAATACTAAATTTAAAAAAATTGTATAATTTTGATATTAATTTACAAAGATAAAAGAAATACCTGTCGAATGACGTTTTCAGATTGAAAAAATCTTAAGCAGAACATAAGATATATGCATTTAAATATAGGGCTTTTTCAAAGTTTGAGGGGCTGTAGCTCCGTAATGGGGGGGGCTACATGAAAAAGTTGTTCCACAAAATTATTTTTTTTATGAGACCTACCTATGGTTAAAATTTTTTTTCTCTATCTTTAACGGTGTAGAAGTTTTGTAAACAGACGGACGGACGGACGGACGGACGGACGGACAGAGTAAAACTAATAAGCACATTTTTTCAAAATTTTTTTGGAAATGTGCTAAAAATTACAACATCAACATGTCTAATGAACAAGGTGGTAATGTAGATATTATTAAACAACAACAAAATCTTCTCGAACAATTAGAGTTCAAGGAACAGCAGTTAAATAGAATGGCAGCAGTTTTACAAGAATTCGAAATAAGAGAACAAAATCACCAACAAAGAGAAAGAGTTATGAAAGAAGTACGTTATATGCCAATATGTACAGGTAAAAGTGAAGTGACCGTCAATTCTTTTATCAGTAGTGTTGAGTACTACCTCCAAGGAATAACTGACAATAGTATACGAAAATGTATGGTGAGAGCAATATATTATGAAAAGATCCAGGATGAGGCAAAATAAACAATTATCAACATGCCACATCCAGATAATTGGGACATGATAAAAGCAGCATTAAAACCCAGACATATACCAGAGATAAAACCGGCCGAAATTTATAGAAAAATAAGTGCTTTAAAAATAAATACAGTAAGTGAATTAGTCTTAGAGATACAAAATTTTTATAGTGACAGTACTTATATAGATTTAAGTAACGTCGATACTTTCCTTGTTAACATCATTAAGGAAATGGCACAAGGAACTTTTTTAGATAGAATTTTTGAAGAAAAAGATTTAAGTACAATTATAAATATTATAATTAAAAAAATTAAATTTGAAGATTCTTGTATTAAAGCAGATTTTAAAAAGTCTAATCATCATTTTAATAATCAAAATAAAAATAAAAATTTGTATGAAAATAAATTTAATAATATTAATCAAAGAAATAAAAATATCACTTTTGAAAAAATACTTACTTATGGAAATATAGCAACAGATCATGTAAAAAATTTAGAAAAGATTAAAGAGTTAAAATATCATAAAATTGTATCATATGGTATTAATATAACAATTTTTGATTTTCTAGTAATAAGTATGGTTTTGGTTATCATTGGTTAGTAGATGTACTATGAGAGAGCTGGACCAAATTTCCCATAAGAAATATACAGGAACGATTTTGATGTACAAATTTTCAGATTTTAGTATTAAAGAATTAAAAAGAAATTAAGAAAAAAAAAAGAGAAAAAAAAACATGATAACAAAATGTATACATAATATATTGAAATAGTTTGTGTTGAGAAAAAAAAAGATAAGAAATTTGTGTTTTGTGTAAATGCCGTCGGCAAAACATAATTTTGGTATATTATATAGGAAAAAAAAGTAATTTATTCTTATCATGAAAAAAAAAAATTTTTAATTTTTTTTGTTGTTGTTTGCTTTTAAATAAAAAAAATAAAACAATTGAATATTGTATGTATGATGATAATGACGTCACAGAATTCCCAAAAAGAATACCTACTTAAATAATTTTTGATATAAACAAAAGAAAAAAATTTTTTTAAATTTTACTATTGAAAAATAAAAAGAAAAGCAAAATAAAAAAAAATAAATAAAATATGCTTTTTGTAAAGACTATCAGTTTAGGTTTGTTTGACTATCAGTTAGTTTCAGTTTAACATTCGGAAATAATGGATCGTGTAAATTTTATAGTAAAAAAAGTAAAATTGTTTCTTTCAAGGTGTGAACCAAATAAAAAAACAAAAGGCAAAGAATCTGCAAAAGAATGTTCTAAATTCATAAGTGAATTAAATAAGATATTATTAAAATGTTCGAAAAATATTGGTGATAAAAACAAAATTGTTAGTGTTATTGCTCTCGTGAAAGGATATCAGAGCAAGTTACAACAAATTAAAGTTAAACCTAGAAGAGGTCCACCAAAAATTAAATGTAATTTTATAGAAAATGCATTTCAAAATCGCATGCAGACTTTTCTTATAACTAATATGGTTTTAAAAGGTCCTTTTGAATTTTTATCTTTATGTGAAAGAGTATTTTTAAATCGAATGAAAAATATTTTAAAAAATGAAATGTTTCTTAAAGTAAATGCGATATTTTGTGGCAATTTTATTAAACTTACTTCTGATGGTGAAGCAGCTGAAGAATATAAATATATGAACACTAAAAATAATATAATATCGAGGGATACAAATTTATCAGAATCGTTTGAAAATAATTTAAAAAATGTGATTTTAAAAGACTTGGAAGAATTTCAAGAAAGAGATTTAGGATGGGCTCTTAAAGAAGTAATAAATTTATTACTGAATATCAATAAAAATACGTTTTTGTTAGGCTCCTCATATATTACTTTACCAAAAGAAATTGCTAACAAAAAAGCTTGTGTTAATGTTCAAAATAAACACAATTGCTGTTTTGCTTGGGCGGTTGTTTTTGCACTTTATTCAGCTGATTCCCATGTTGATCGCATCAATAGTTATCCACACTATTCAACTATTCTTAATCTGGAAGGAATAACATTTCCAGTTACGAGAGCTGGTATAAATAAATTTGAAAAAACTAATAATATAAGTATAAATTTATATGAATTAAATAAAATTAAAAAAAAGTTTAAAATATTGCCAACAAGGTTAACCGTTGAAAAACAAGATAAACATATAAATTTATTAATAATTCAAAATAGATATGAATAAAGTAAAGAAAATCAAATTAATGCGCAAGGCACTGCAAATTGTACATTTCAAAATTCTTATTGTAGACTTCTTTTGAAATTACATCGACCTCTGAACCAGTGTCACTTAAAAGTTGTATTATTTTATTTCGTATTGAAATAAAACATCAAAGGAAACATCGTCTTAGCTTAAACGTGAAGAAAACCAAAAATTTATTTTTCGAAAATAAAAGTTTAGACTTCGGGACTACATTCCGTTTCTACAATGAGAATATAGAAGTCGTAAAAAAATGTAATTATTTAGGTCTAATTGTAGATAGTAAAGCAAATTGGAGTGCTCACGTTGAGCACGTAATGAAAAATTTAGCTCCCTATATTTTTATAATACGCAGGTTAAGAAACTTTCTGTCGAGCAAAGCCTTATACACTATATATTCATCTTTTATTAAATCGCATATCACTTACTTAAATCCCATATGGAGTAGAGCTCCTCAACAATATCTAAATAAATTAGATATCTTGCACAGAAAGAGTACAAAACTTATTCACAGATTTCCAAGTCAACACCCTACAGCTTTAACATACTCTACTAAATATATTAGTTTTTCAAATATATGCAAATATATATTCTCGCTTTTAAAATTATTAATAACGAAATCAAGCATAACTTCATACTCAACAAAATGATCGACATCCATAATCACAATACGCGCAATAAAGCAAATTTTTATTTATCGTTATTCCGTTCAAATAAAAAGGAAAACAATTGTTTATATAATTGTCTAAAAGTGTGTAATGAACTTCCTGAAACATTCAAATTAATCAATAGTATAACCGAGTTTAAAAATAAAATTAAACCTTTTTTGCTACGGCATCAATTATAAATCACTTAAGTCAAAAAAAAAAAAAAGAAAAAAGTCTTCAAAAAGGAACGAATGTGTAAAACTAAAATTATTTTAAAAAAAAAAAGAAAAAAAAAAGTCTTCAAAAAAGAACGAATGTGTAAAACTAAATTTTTTATTTTTTAATTTTTATTCTAATATTCAAGTGTTAAAACTGTAATTTTTTTACGATTTTTTGTTTTTTAATTTTTATTCTAATATTTAAGTACCTATTCTCTCTAATTTTATATAGTATTAAATAATTTTTTTGTATTTGTATTTTTAACTTATATTGTAATTAAATAACTTCATTTTGTTTCAAATAACATTTGCATTTAATTTTATATAATACTTAATTTCTCAAAGAAGAAAGCACCTTTTAATTGGATTGTTATAATAATTTATAAGGTCACAAAGCTCAGGCTAAGACCTTAAAAAAAAAAAAAAAAAAAAAATTAATTTTTGTTTAGTAGTATTATGTATTATGTAATATTTACAATTTATGAATTTAATAAAGAAAAAAATAAAAATTTTAGCTGTCCATTTGTCATCATGTTGCACATTATTTACTGTTAATGAACCTAAAAAATTACAGCTGAAAGACAATCCAGATTTATCAAAAGTATTTTTAACATTCATCTTATTTATACGAAATTATTTTGTTTGATGAAATTTATTACCCTTATTACTTCTATTAGAGGTGCCAGACTGAAACATACTGGCAAAATGATTACACTTTTAAAAAATGTTGCATTGTTTATTCTTTGCAAAGCAATTATCTTTGCTGTGAAACTTAGTAGCACCACACCACCTACATTTGAAGTTTTCCCCAGAAAGATTATCTTCATTTGGGAAGTTTTGTGAAGTACCTACGTTTTTTGAATATAGTTTGTTTTGGCCACGAGTTTAATTCACGCTGTTGCCTTCTCACTGAGTAATGCTATCTGACCTCAGTAATTGTCTGTTCCAAAGTTAATGAGCTATTTAATTGAAGTTTTTTTGACAACTTTTTATCCAGCACACCGATAACTATTCGGTCCCGAATCAAATCTTCACGTAATGTGCCATAGTTACAGTTGTCAGAAAACATATATAGATCCGTTATGAAGTTTTCGACCAATTCTCCCTCAATCATGGAACGGAGGTTGAATTTTGCGGGCTTATATATGACATTTGTTTTAACAACAAAATAATCTGTGAATGCTTTAATAACGCTTTCGTATTTATCTTTTTCAGCTTTTACTATTTAAATGATAAAAATATATTGTCTGCCTGGGTGATCAGGTATATTATTGTTCTTTACCGGAAGCTTTCTGAATGTTTCAAACCCACGATACCATTTAGTCCATTCGCTTGGATTGTTAAAAGTAAATGGATCTGGTGATGGTACAGTAAAGCTCTGTGCTGCTTCTACTCCTGTCATTTTTTTCTTATTTTGTTTTTATTTGTTACTTTTCTCAAAATAAATTTTTTAATAAAACATTTTTTTTTTGTTTTGACGTTCAAAATGAAATTTAAGTTCAAAAGCATTTAAGTTTTATCTAAAATTTTATAAGAAATTTATAAAGTTTTACAAAAAATTATTAAATTGAATTGATAAAATTAATGATTTTGTATTTTATCTTGATGATGTTGATGATGATGGATCGATGGATGGATGATGGATGGATGATGGATGATGGATGGATTTCTTTTTTATTTTTTTTCTCTTCTCACGTTGTCGATTAGAGATAATGTAAGTTTCTTATTCTTGAAAATAAACGTGTTTCGTGTTCACCGCTGCCACCATGTAGTGTATTGCAAATAAAATGCACTTGATGTCTTGAGTTCTTCTTCTTCTTATTATTATTATCTTGTATATATTACAGTATTACACTGTCAACGATTATGACATTTTATTGCACAGTGCCAACGTTTAATTCTACATAATTAATCATATATTTTGTAGAATTGTCAAAATTTTATACCATATTTATTAGCTATATATAATACGTAACGATGAAAACTACTTTGCATAAATACTCATTAAGAAAAGACGTGATGTCCATGTTCATATATAACACCGTTAGCCCATTTAAGTCCATTTATTTTATTCTCATAATGTTGATTATTAAATTTTATCTCTTGACTAAGTTCTTCTGCGTTGCATGGTTTAGAGCGATACACAATTGGACTTAAACTTCCTTTTGCAAGTATAGCTAGCTCTTTTAGGAACTATTGCTTTTCATTTCTTCGTAAAAATTGTAGGTCAACTACGAATATTTCTTTATCCATGTCAAAGGTTTGTGGATGAATGTTCAATAGAATAACTAAATTTACATTTATATTAATTTCAGGAAAGAAGCTTTTCAAATAAATATAGGTTAGTTAATGCTGGTTTTTAACTAAATGCTTATTAATTAAGAATAGTTTAGTTAAACCACTATAACCACTATATTATGCTTATGTTAATTAATGCTAGTTTTTAACTAATACACTTATCCTGTTACATCCTTTTACAATGATGGTCGCTGGGCCATCCTGCTGTGGTAAAACCACTTTTTTTCATAATTTAATAAAATATAGAAAAGAAAATATACTACCTTTATATGTTAAGCAGTTTCGAAATATATATTGCTGATAATTCAATATGTTCCATTGAACCTTTTTCTGATTTTTATGAAAAGATCGATATTGCTGATACGACAATATTATAATAAAAAAAATATTCAAGTACAGTTACAAATTTTAAATATTGTTAAAAAAAGAACAAATTATTGAACAAAGGAAAAGTTTTTTTCAGTTTATGTTAAGATATGATTCAATAAAGATGGTTAATTTAAACTCTGTGTTTTTTATTTATATTATTTAAAAAATATTAGTTTTCAAATTAAATATTTCATTGGCGCAGTCGGTAGGATAATTGAAGAATCGTGAATTATCCATTGATTCGAACGTAAATTATATAATGTAAAATTAAATAATAGTAGTGTACAATTAATACCCCTTTCGATCACTATCGGAGGAACAACAATTAATAAACATTAAGTTATTTGTGTTATCAAAACTAACTATATATCTGTAATAAAATAAAGAGACAAAAGTGTGAAATTAAATTAGTAAAGTTATTAAAATTTCGAATAAATACTAGAAGCATTTTTTCCTATTTTTGTAATTTCATTGTGTAAATTTATATAAGAAAAATAAACAAGACCTTATCAGTAATTAATAAACAGTTAAAAACTAAAAAAAATTTTTAATTTGTGAATGAAAAAACGTGATAAAATCGAACATTATTGTAAAAATTGCAACATCAACCAACATGTCTAATGAACAAGGTGGTAATGTAAATATTATTAAACAACAACAAAATCTTCTCGAATAATTAGAGTTCAAGGAACAGCAGTTAAATAGAATGGCAGCAATTTTACGAAAACTCCAAATAAGAGAATAAAATCACCAACAAAGAGAAAGAGTTATGAAAGAACTAAGTTATATGCCAATATTTACAGGTAAAAGTGAAGTGACCATCAATTCTTTTATCAGTAGTGTTAAGTACTATCTGCAAGGAATAACTGACAAGAGTATACGAAAATGTATGGTGAGAGCAATATATTATGAAAAGATCCAGGATGAGGCAAAATAAACAATTATCAACATGCCACATCCAGATAATTGGGACATGATAAAAGCAGCATTAAAACCCATAGATAAAACCGGCCGAAATTTATAGAAAAATCGGTGCTTTAAGGATAAATACACTAAGTGAATTAGTCTTAGAAATACAAAATATAAAGCCGATGAGCTACAAATTTTTTATAGTGACAGTACTTATATAGATTTAAGTAACGTTGAAACTTTCCTTGTTAACACCATTAAGGAAATGGCACAAGGAACTTTTTTAGATAGAATTTTTAAAGAAAAAGATTTAAATAAAATAATAAATATTATAAATAAAAGAAAATTTGAAGATTCTTGTATTAAAGCAGATTTTAAAAAGTCTAATCATCATTTGAATAATCAAAATAAAAATAAAAATTTGTATGAAAATGAATTTAATAATATTAATCAAAGATAATAAAAATATCACTTTTGAAAAAATACTTACTTTTGAAAATATAGCAACAGATCATGTAAAAAATTAAGAAAATATTAAAGAGTTAAAATATCATAAAATTGTATCATATCGTATTAATATAACAATTTTTAATTTTCTAGTAATAAGTATAGTTTTGGTTATCATTGGTTAGTAGATGTACTATGAGAGAGCTGAACCAAATTTCCCATAAGAAATATACAGGAGCGATTTTGATGTACACATTTTCAGATTTTAGTATTAAAGAATTAAAAAGAAAGAAAGAAAAAAAAAAAGAAACAAAAGAGAAAAAAAAACATGATAACAAAGTGTATACATAATATATTGAAATAGTTTGTGTTGAGAAAAAAAAAGATAAGAAATTTGTTTTTTTGTAAATGCCGTCGGCAAAACATAATTTTGGTATATTATATAGGCAAAAAAAGTAATTTATCATGAAAAAAAAAAATTTTTAATTTTTTTGTTGTTTGCTTATGAATAAAAAAAATAAAAAATATTGAATGTTGTATGTATAATCATAATGACGTCACAGAATTTCCAAAAAGAATACTTAAATAATTTTTGATATAAACAAAAGAAAAAAAATTTTTTAAATTTTACTATTGAAGAATAAAAAGAAAAGCAAAACAACAAAAAAATAAATAAAATATGCTTTTTGTAAAGACTATCAGAATTTATAAAATTTTGTTTCAGTTTAACATTCGGAAATAATGGATCGTGTAAATTTTATAGCAAAAAAAGTAAAATTGTTACTTTCAAAGTGTGAACCAAAAGTGTGAAAAAAACAAAAGACAAAGAATCTGTAAAAGTATGTTCTTAAATTCATAAGTGAATTAAATAAGATATTATTAAAATGTTCGAAAAATATTGGTGATAAAAACAAAATTGTTAGTGTTATTGCTCTCGTGAAAGGATATCAGAGCAAGTTAAAGCAAATTAAAGTTAAACCTAGAAGGGGTCCACCAAAAATTAAATGTAATTTTATAGAAAATTCGTTTCAAAATCGCATGCAGACTTTTCTTATAACTAATATGGTTTTAAAAGGTCCTTTTGAATTTTTATCTTTATGTGAAAGAGTATTTTTAAATCGAATGAAAAATATTTCAAAAAATGAAATGTTTCTTAAAGTAAATGCGATATTTTGTGGCAATTTTATAAAGCTTACTTCTGATGGTGAAGCAGTTGAAGAATATAAATATATGAACACTAAAAATAATATAATATCGAGGGATACAAATTTATCTGAATGGTTTGAAAATAATTTAAAAAATGTGATTTTAAAAAACTTGGAAGAATATCAAGAAAGAGATTCAGGAAGGGCTCTTAAAGAAGTAATAAATTTAGTACTGAATATCAATATAAGTATAAATTTATATGAATTATATAAAATTAAAAAAAAGTTTAAAATATTGCCAACAAGGTTAACCGTTGAAAAACAAGATAAACATATCAATTTATTGATAATTTAAAATAGATACGAAGAAACTAAAGAAGATCAAATCAATCAAATGAAGATCAGCAGGTCAAGTATCAAACCATAACAGAAGGAAGTTTCTTTGTGATCGTTGCCTTCATTTTTTTTTATAATAATGACAGTTATTACAGTTAACTTTTTTCAAAAATAATTAAAAATACGGAACGTTGTCAAGAACATATAGCACACAGTATAGGTTATTTTTTAAAAGCTTATGATGATAAGTTATCATTCTATGCAAGTCACAGAGGTCTATATGGTTTGCTATAGAATTGGCACAAATTTCACATCCAGTTTGAAATTATTTTTCTTAATTCAAAGCCTATGACAACACTATCACCAATTCAGATGCAAGAATTTCACTTATATACTATGTGCCGCATATGTAAAAAAATGTTTACTATAAATGATGTTAAGGTTAAAGATCATTGTCATATTACCAGAAATTATAGAGGACCAGCACATCAAGATTGTAATATCAATTATAAAAATTCCAAAACAATACCAGTAGTTTTTCACAATTTGAGTAAATATGTCGCTCATATACTTATAACAGATATGTGAACATATACTAGGACGAGTTAATACCATAATACCATATAACATGGAAAATTATATTTCGATAGTAAAGTATATAGAAGGTAGTAATATAATGTTTAAATTTATAGATTCTCTTCGATTTATGCCAACATCACTATCAAATTTAGCGTCTTATCTGGATGATAAGAAAATTTTGCGCTCACAATTTATAAATTATAGTAATGATAAATTACCCTTTTATCAAGAAAGCAAGCATTCATTCCCTTATGAATATATAAAAAACTGAAAAAATCTTTATGAAGACCAACTGCCTGCACGGAAAATTTTTTACAGTTTCTTGGAGAAAAGTCATATCAGTTTGGAAGATTATAACCATGCAAAAAATTTTTGGGTGGAATTCAATATAAAAAGCATTGTAGAGTATAGTGATCTATATTTAAAAGTTGATATAATTTTGCTTGTTGATGTTTTCGAAAATTTTAGAGAAGATTGTATAAAGAACTTTAAATTAGATGCAGCACATTATTTCACTGTACCTTAAATTTACTAATGTAGAAATAGAACTAATAAATGATGTTGACATGCTAATGTTTATTGAAAATGGTGTTAGAGGTTTAACACAATGTACTAAAAGATATGCGAAAGCTAACAATAAATACATGTCTGAATATGATAAAAATCAAGAATCTTCTTATCTAATGTATTATGATGTTAACGCCATGTATTCGTGGGAAATGATACAATATCTACCATATAAAAATCTAGAATGGGTTGATGACATCGATAATTTAAATTTCAATGTTGCTGACGATTCAGAATATGATTTTATATTAGAAGTTGTTTTAGAGTATCCAGGAGCTATTCATGATAAACAAAGTGATTCGCCAATGGCTCTTGAAAAAAGTGCTCCACCAAGCTCAAAAGAAGTAAAGATGCTAGCAACACTAACAAATAAAACGATTTACATTGTTCATTATAGAAATTTGAAACAATATTTAAATAAAGGTTTGAAACTTACAAAAATACATCGTGCAATAAAGTTTTCTTAAAGTGATTGGCTGAGGCCTTTCTCAAAATGATGGAATTTTGTGCTGAACTAAGAAAAAATGCAAAAAATGAATTCAAAAAAAATTCATTTAAATTAATTTGCAATGCTAATTTTGGAAAAACGATCGAAAATGTGCGAATGCGTAGATATATTAAACTCGTAACATATTGGCATGGTCGCTATGGAACTGAATCTTTAATTTCAAAGCCTAATTTTCATTCTCGTAAAATTTTTAACGAAAATTTGGTTGCAATCGAATTGTTAAGAACGGAAGTGATTTTCAATAAACCTATATATGTTGGAATGGCCATATTAGACATATCAAAAACTATATTGTACGAGTTTCATTATGATTATATGCAGAAAAAATATGCTAATAATTTTCAGTTGTGCTACACAGATACTGATTCTCTTGTATATCAAATAAAAACTGATGATACTTTTGAAGACATTAAACAAGATTTGCACCTGTTTGATACTTCTGATTTTGATAAGAATAATGTTTATGGTATAGCTCAAGTCAACTTAAAAATACCAGGGTTGATAAAGACGAAAATAATGGTAAAATTATGCTTGAATTCCTAGGTCTTCGCGCTAAAATGTATGAATTAAATGTACTTAAAGAACCTCAATCAATCAAAAAACCAAAAGGTATTAAACATACTATATTAAAGAATGAAATTACATTTGAGAATTACAAGACAAGTCTTGACGAAAATTATGAATTCATACATGAACAAAGTACTATTAGATCTCACAACCATAATTTATTTACTGTTAAACAGAAAAAAATTTCGTTAAGTCCATTTGATAATAAAAGGTTTTTATTTCCAAACAGTTACGACACTTTACCTTGGGGTCATTTTAAAATCTAAATTCTAAAAAAATATAATTATAATTAAAAAAATATTACTATAATTAAATTCTAGATTTATTTTTTTAATTATTTATATATTATACAGTTTTTAAAATTTCAGGTTTTATTAATTTGCAAATAGCACTTGTATCTCCACAAATTATGCAAACTGGACCATAATCTTCCATAAAATCTTCTGCATTACAAATAATATTATTATTCTCTTATATATTTTCTATTTTTAATTAAATGCATACAATATTCCTCTTTACGACTTGATAATAACATATTAAATTTACAAAATGCTATTTTCTTTCAAAAATTCTAATTCTAATTTGATACGTAAAAAATTTTCCCAAAAGTACAGCTGCATCTGAAAGAACTTCAGTCGTTAGCCAATATTTTTCACCTCCATAATTTCTATGAAGGTAATTTTTCACAGATTCATCCTTATCATTACATATTGTTGTTAATATTCCGCTATCAGACATCTTTTTTAACGCGATGTCCTGTAGCCTGCACGGTTGTTCTATAACTTTGACGCCAATACCTTCGTTCATAAATCTCTCCAATTGCTGGACTTCCAAATCTTCTTCAAAATTTTTAATATTATGGTATTCGTTGGAATTCATTATTATATAAAATATTATGTAGTGCAAATAGCTCGCTTCAATTTCTTATAATTTCTTCCAGCTAATCGAGCTCATTAATGATATAACTAGAAATATCTGCAGAACCATAAAACCGCATACATCCTAATTTCATAAATACAAAAAAAAAATATTTTTACCAAAATTAAGAATATGTGCACTATAAAACCCCATACATCCCTTTATTATTAGACAAAAAAATATATTTAATAAATGTTAAAAACTTTATATAATAAATATTTTATACAAGTTTGTTCTTATCAAAAAAAAATCGCTAAAATTTGAATTATTTTTAAGAAATATAGATAATTCTTATTAAATAAATTATTATGCTTAGTTTAATTGTTTTGAAACAAAATTAAGAATATGAGGACTATAAAACCGCATACATCTTTACTATTAGAAAAAAAAAATATATATATAGTAAAAACTTTGTTTAATAAATATTTTATGTAAGAATGTAAGAACAAGTCTTAGCAAAGAACAAATGTAAAATTTTTATTTCATACGAAATTATAATTTAGTATAACTTATACTTTCAACAAAGTAACAACTTTTTTTTTTATCAATTAAAAAATTAACAAAATAAAATGGCAACACAAAAAAGAAATTTTGAAGATGCTAGTGCCAGATCTGGAAAACGATTCAGATCAATGTTGGAGGAGGATCAAGATCAATCATATACCTCTTATGAAGTGAGCGAAAGTGAAATCAAATAATATTGGCGATGATGAATTAGCAGAGATGGTTGCTAATATTAATCATAGGTATAAAAAATATTTTTCCATGCAAGTTTTAAAAGAAAAAAAGGATTATGCAATTATAAAACTAGAGGAAAAATATTCAAAGTTCAGCAATCGTGATGGTGAAAAAATTAAATGTATTATGGTAGAAGGAGAAAATTTCTACAGTTAACTTGCCCAGACAATATAGTGAAAAATATACAACTAAATTAATCAAGGTTTTAAATAATAAAATTTAAAAAAAACTTATTAAATATAAATTTGTAATTACGTCTAGAGAAAATAATATTATAAATTTACAATATAAAATTGAAAAAAATATAAAGTAAAACTTTATTAGTTGCAATAATTTTCACTTAAATTTTATTTTTATAATTTTTTTTTTACATTTACAGGTTTTACATTATAATAATTATTTAGGTTGTTTTTTGTTATATTGACTTCTGATTTCTTCCCCCCATTTTCTCATTTTCCGATTTGGTTAAATAATAAATATTGTTTTAATATTATTTTATGTTTATTAAATAGCGATTTTATTAAATAAACATTTTCTACTGAGTATATTCCAAAGTGATTAAAAAAGCATTTTCTTAAATTTCTTTTGTATTGATTTTTTAATATTTTCAAACTAGTACAATCTTGTTCATCTATATCAAATACATTGGATGTTTTTAAATTTTTTTCTCTACACCTTTTACATAAATTCTGGTGTAATCAACTAAGAATATTTTTAAAAAATTGATTACATCACAAAAATTTGTTTTACCGTCACACCATTTAAATCCATGATGATATTTTCGAATCCATTCATTTGTATATTTTGATTTTGGCTCAATTATATGATAACTGTATGGAGATTTGATTACGAAATGCTGAATTTCATTATTTGAAATTAATATTGTAATTTCTTTTAGAATAAATTTTTTAATATTATCTCGGAAACCTTGAATATCAATTATTACGTATTCCATTATTTAAACGTATATCAAGTAAATAAAACAAATAATAAATTTATCATCAGATGATGATGATATATATTTCGCGGTTGTTGTTGTAATTTCATTAGAAAAATTCATTGATTTATAATTTAATTAATTTTATTAACATCCCCGCTAAGTGGTTGAAATTCAACCAGTCGATCATGTAATAAAAGACAGTAGGCCACCTTTAAATTTTTATTTATTTCTATTACGAAAATTGTAACACTTTTTTTAAACTCCTCCCATTTTAGTAAAGGTTCAGATATAGAATTATTCTAATAATTACGTCGATAGCTGTTGTATGCCTCATAAGCAATTCTATAACGATTTCTTTCAAAATTTAAATTCATGTTTTCATATGGATAAGCCTCTGAATTTAAGTAAACTTTTAACTCTTCTACATTGCAATGATCGAATGTCGATGGATCCTCTTTAAGTTGATTTAACTTATTGATTTGTAGAGCAAATATAATAAAACGTGGCTTTTCAAGTTGAGTTGTAGTTTTAACTTTCTAATTATGATGGTTAGTATTTTGCGGTAATGTTGGATATTCATATAAATCCCAATTTCTAAAAACTAATATAATTTTTGCATTATTATGAATATTCTTGTATAAGTTTAATTTGAGAGAATCAGCTAAATTGCACGTCATTGCACGTTAAGTAATTGGATTTTTGGTTTTTCATTAATGTCAGTGCAAAGTAAAGAATTATCATCAGATCGTGAACGTACTAAAATTAATTCATGTTTTGCATTCGGTATAATATTTTTATGATCTTCAGCAAATCTTAAGAGCTTTCCCAATGGCGTACAATAGTTGAAAAATTGTAATTTCGAATCAATTATTGCTTTGGGAGACCAACATGCATTCATCAGAGCTTGACTTTCATTTTCATTTAACGAAATAAAATTTTTTAAACATGTTGTTATACCAACATTTCGACAATGGTCAATTTCCTTTCCATTTAATTCATAGCGTATTTCATCGAATAGAAATGCAATTGCGTTGTTAATCAAAGTTGTTTTTTGCTGTAGGGCTTCCACCTTGTTTTGAAATAAAACCTTCAATATTAAGCATACTGGTAGATGGTAAAATATTTTAATTTTGATTTTGTATTTTTATGCGCATAATATCGCTTTTTTTAAATGAATCTATGAATGGTGAATATGTGCACCAATGTGCGCTTGTTATACTTTCATCAATAACAGGATTATCAAATAAGTTATCCATCTTTCTTAAAATTTCTTGAACTTAAAACCAATAGATTTTAAATATTGCTGACTTTCTATTGTTCGAATTATCGTGTTTAATCTGTGAGATCTACTTCCTCTTTATGTTGATGTGGTATTAACCTGATGTGTGGTATGTATTGAATATTTATTGTGTTTCTGATGATTGTTATCGTATATTATCATTTTTCCTGTTGTTTTAAGTGCAATCGCACTGTTATAGGTAAAAACCTTAAAAATTAATTAAATTACCGTTCTGATTCAGTAATTTTATGGTTATTGATTTTATTTGATTGACAGCAACTGGCACATAGATAAGATTTCAAAGAACTTCAATTATTTTATTATACCCGGGGCTAACATGAATTGAAAATTCGGGTAAAATATGTGCCTTCTGATCATTAATGTATGTTCCTTGTATAATGCTGCATTCAACTCGTATAATATTAATTATTATTAAAGAAGATCAGAAATATTCCATGTATTCAGTTTTAATCTTCTTTTGCTAAAACCTAGCAATCCACCAATGGTATATTCTTGTTCAAAATCAATCTCTTCGTTGCAAAAAATTTCACAATTTAATAAATTATTGTTAGCTTTTATATAGAGTTCTCGTTTTTCCGTTTTCGTATTAAATATTTCTAGTTCCTTTTTAAGAAAAGCTTCGATGTCTTCAATTTCATAGTAGCCTGTAGGAAGAATGATGCTTTTATCTCCAATAAGAAATCTATTATTTTCTTTATCTATATTCGGAATTGAGTTGTATGTCTGGAAATCCACTAATGCACAAATAAATTCTCCCTCTAAATCTATGGTTGGAAAATATTCTGCTGTTAGCACAGAAGTTTTATCATTTAAGGTTAAAGTTATAGACATGGCTACCTCTTAATCAAGAAATCAATTACTGAAATGTTGTATCTTTTATATGTATATAACCATCTTCATAATTTTTTATAGATTAACATACATTCATTTATACTAATAATAATTTGTATAAATTTCAATAACCTAAATTTTATAATAAAAAACACATGATTCTATGTAAAGAAACGAAATATAATCTTCAACTTGAAAATATTTAAATTTTATTAATATGGGTCATGCTTAAAAGAAAAAAAGAAATTGTAATATATTATTATTTTTAATCCCTTTTTTTTTTTTTTTTGTTTAGAATTAGATAAGAAAGTTAAATATTAATGTCCACAATTATATGTGTTAAACTTCTAATATGTATTATAATTATATGAAAGCTTATTTCCTAAGTTTTTGACAATTTCACTTGGTGGTTGTAAATTTCCAAAGCTATCAAAATATTTTATATCATTTAATTTCTTATAATATGCTACCCAATTGTGTTTCATCTCCATTTGATATATCTAAATTTATTATTCCACATTCGCGTTTCCATGGTTTGGTTTTAGGAAGATCACCCCTCATAAAAACTCCACGAAAATATTTTAAATAGTTCATTGCAAAATTATTTATATCAATATTAGTTAAAGCCCGTTTAGGTAGCATATTTAGTGGTTTTTTGGTGTTAAATATAATCCAAGCCCTTGCTTATATGATTTTAAATGTAAACCTTTTCCTCTTAGAGATATAGCCTCTATTGTTTTATTATGACGTTTACTTTCATTTAACTGTTTCTTAGCTTTTTTAGCATCATTAACAGCTTTTGTTATACCAGCAGCACCACCTGCAAGAGCTCCAACAGCTGAAGGACGAGCAAATATTGGGATTAATGGAAGAATGCCACCTGTTTTAGGAACAGGAATAATGCGTGGCATTTTTATTAATTTTCTATTCTTGCTTATATTTCTAGCAGCTTTCAGCGCAATTTTGATAGCATCTTTTTGCTTTTCATGTTTATATCCCTTAATGACAATTTTAGCTTCTTGAATAACTCTTCCTAATGACGATCGATAATATTACTATTGTTAGAGTATTCAATATCGTGTTCACGACATGCTTCATCTAATTTATTTATACCTTTATCACCACGTTCTAAACGTTTTTTAAGTTTTGTACCAATAATTATACCCATGTAAATGTGCTTCAAATGGTAATTTATTAATAATGAAATTTAAAACACCACCTTTCTTTTTAATTCCTGATTTACGACTAATTGCCTTTTTATTGCAGACGATTATATTTAATGTTATATTGATGGCGGTTCAATATAAATTGATTTAGTTAATGCATATAAATAATGTTTTATATGAAATTAAAATAGTTGCTAAAATGAAGTTTATCAAAAAAGGTGAAACAATAAAGATAAGGAATTTTGATGAGAAATGTAATAATATGAAAAAAAATAAAAAACATGGAGAAATACTACCAAACAGTATTCGCGGATTAATTGTTGGACCATCTAATTGTGGTAAAACGAATGTCATGTTAAGGATTTTATTAGATCTCAAAGGTCTTAAATTTCAAAATATATGTATATATTCAAAATCATTACACCAGCCAAAGTATGAGTATTTGAAAAAAATTATTAAACCTATTAAAGGAATGGGATATAATGAATTTTCAAATAATTCAGATGTAGTTAAACCATCAGAATCGCAGCCTAATTCAATATTCATATTTGATGATGTTGCATGTGATAAACAAGATAATGTGAGAGAATATTTTTGCATGGGACGACATCAAGATGTGGACAGTTTCTATTTGTGTCAATCATACACTCGAATTCCTAAGCATTTAATAAAAGATAATGCAAATTTTATAATCATATTTAAACAAGAAGATTTAAATTTAAAGCATATTTATAACGATCATGTTAATGCAGATATGTCTTTTAAGCAATTTAAAGATATATGCACACATTGTTGGCGAAATAACTATGGATTTTTACTTATTAATAAAGATACACGTTTGAATAATGGTCGCTATAAAAGAAATTTTGAAGAATGTATTCAACTATACTATATACATATACAGTTCATAACAAGAACAAATCAGAACAACAACAGGTCAGATCAACAACAGCAACAGATCAGCAATAGCAACAGATCAGATCAGCAACAGCAACAGCAACATATCAGATCAGTAACAACAACAGATCAGATTAGGCTAGTTGCAGTTTAGTGATGGATAAAACCTTTAATGAAAAAGTTTTGAAAGACTTGATTAAAACGAGGAAAGATTTACAACGGAAATATAAAGCATTAAAAACTGGAAAAGTAGCAGAGAAACAATATTTGGAGGAGACATTTAAGCCAATTGTAAAGCCAATTGAGAAATTAACTAATGTTGTGAAATACCAATATCCGAATGATTTCATAAAACAGGAAGTGAAACCAGATGAACAATCCACAACTACTGATAATGGAGAAATTAATGTGACATCATTCTTGCAAAAAACAAAAACACCAAATAAAGATAAATCAAATTCTGAAAGTTTTAAGATATCAACAACTAACGCTAACACATTTTCAACTTCAAAAATTAATAACTTGAAAAATTTTACATTGATTTGAACCATCGTCATCATCATCACCTCTATACAGCTATTATAATAAATCAGAGATTGATAAGACTTATGGACCTTATCTTGACTTAAAATCAAAAATAAGAAAATTAGGTAATTCAAAGTTTAGTATCGATGAAAATAATCATAACATAATTGATGGTAAGATCATAATTATTGATGGTAAGATCTTTGAGGAAACTGAAGGTTTGCATAATCTTATATTTAAAAAGAAACCTGAGAATTATAGTGAAAATTACTTAAAACACTATCAAAAGATCTTGGGAAAAAGTAATGCTCATAGGAGAAATTATGATTCATTACAACAAATTAAGGGGAATAAGGGGTATAAAATATTATAAAAAACCTCTATAAACATGAATATAATATGAGAACTAAAAAAGGTAATTCTTATTCTAATAAAAATTTATTATCATTGCCACACTCTTCTACTATGTTATATTCAAACCGACCTGTACTAGTTAATAGGTTGAAACTCTTGATTGCTTCGGATATGGCTGGTAATAATAATCATCATAATGAAATCAATTCCATTATTGAAGAGCTAAGAGAAGCTAATATTATTGAGTAATAAATATTTAAAAATTAAACTTACAAAATGACTATTGACAAATTTGGACATACTCGAACTGCGCTATATAAAAATCGACCAGTAAATAGCTCTATAATAAGTTTTCTTTTAACCTTAGAAGGAAATTATGATCTTCGAAATAAACAATTCGCAAATATTAAAACACAAATTAATTCAGCAGATATTGTAACAATAAATTATGTTGACAATCAATTCGATATTCATGATAGAAGTATAACAAATCTTTTTATAGATTATCAAAGGGACAATGCTGAGCAGGTAAATACACAACTTTCAGATGCAAAGATCATAATGAAACATTTCGTTGACAACGAAATTAGCAAATTGGATGATATCTTCAAAACTTTTATTGAAAACAAAATTGAAAGTTATAATTCATTTTTATGGAG
The DNA here is from genome assembly GCA_947095535.1 of Poecilobothrus nobilitatus. NCBI lineage: Eukaryota > Metazoa > Arthropoda > Insecta > Diptera > Dolichopodidae > Poecilobothrus > Poecilobothrus nobilitatus. The sequence goes on along the minus strand of OX352772.1, from coordinate 256,701,576 downwards.
TAGCATGGAAAATGAAATTAAAAATGCTATGCACTTCGTAGATACGAATGCTGCAGAAATTCTTGAAAACTTTGAGCTTCGAATAAAACTTTTGGAAATAAAGAACAAATAATATTATTTTACAATCAGTTTGTATTAAATCATTATAAACTAAACATGGATATATCACGAATCGGATATAAATTAAATAATTTCATACACAAATATAAAGATAGACTATTAGAGGAACATTATAATGAACTACAAGATCTTTTTAATTTTTTGCTGCAGTTCAAAAATTCAGTCCAGTTAGAAACAGCAAATCATGGTATTCATTACACTATATGCCCATATGCGATAGATTCATCTGATTTATACCCAGATACATGTGCATGTATATCAGCTGAACAAATAATGATAAGAATTGTTAAATTAATGAATTATATGATAGAATTGAAAATAAATGAAACGATTTAAATTAAAAAATAAATAAGCATAATAATTATTGTTTTACATTTAAGATGAGATAGAGTGAGGTGGTTGATTTATTTGAATGGCTTTACATTTCAGATTCCCCTGAAGAGAGGATGGTCAAGGAGCAAGAGGAAAAGCCGAAGAAAAGAGTTAATTTTAATTTAAAACCTCAAACACATATATTGTACGCATGAAATTATGCACATAAATTAGCTCGACAAAAATATTGGGAGATTATAGCTCTAGATCGAGTAAAATTTAATAAAAGAATTGAAAATATTGATAAACTTATCTCCAGAGTTTTAAATAAAAACCATCGTCAGCATATTTTTAATGAGTGATTTAATGAGAAATGGGTTTATATGCTAAAGAAAATAAAGGTTATAGGTTTCTATTAACTGTAATTGATACTTTTTCAAAATATGCATGGGCAATTTCAATAAAGAATAAAACACTGAAAATGTCACTCAGGCAATGCACTTAATTTTCAAAAAATTCAACCGATACCCAAAAAATCTTCAGACTGATGATGGAAAAGAATTCAACATAGCTTTTAACATAGCTTTTAAAAATTTAATGAAACATTATCAAATTAATCATTACTCAACTTTTAGCTCAATGAAAGCATCAATTGTAGAACGCTTTAACCGAACTTTAAAAGGGAAAATGTGGAAAGAATTCAGCTTTAATGGAAATTGCAAATGGATAGACATAATTGAAGGTTTAGTTTATCAATATAATCATACAAAACATCGTATAATTGGAAGATTTCCATCAAATGTAAATGAAAAAAATGCTAATGAGTTGTTGTCAAGTGTTTATAATTGTGTAAAAATTTAACCATCGGCTAAATTCAAAATTGGTAAATAATCAAGTTTAAACATGTTCTTGAAAAAGGTTATACACCCAATTCAACAACAGCAATATTCAAGATAAGAAAAGTGCAAATCACAAATCCTGTAACATATTTACTAGAGGATTATGAACACAACCCAATAGAAGGAAGTTTTTATGAATCAGAACTAGTAAAGCTAAAATTAAAGATATTTACTTAATTGAAAAAATAATAAAAAATAAGGATGATAAAGCTTTTGTTAAATGGCTTGGGTTCCCTTCAAGCCATAATTATGGATAAAGAAAACAGATTTAGTTTAAATTTTAAAAAAGTAATTTTATTTAAAAATAATATTTAAGATATATCCATATTATATGTTTGTTTAATATTTCGCAAATCAATTAAAGTATTGTTAGATTAATATTCAGTGTCATAAATTGTATAACTTTCCAATATTCCATTACTTAAAATTCTGTTAGTATTAATCTCCATATATTCCAAACATTCAATTTTTAACGAACAAATTTTGAATTATATGAACAGCGAACTTTGATTTCTTTATTATCATCATACTCTAATCGAAAATGTCTATAAAAAATTTGATCACTCTCAATTATACCACCAATATTTCTTTCCTTCAATAAAAGCTCCTGTTTAGATACTTTAATTGCTTGTTCTGTTGTTTCTGTTGGCAGAATTAGCTTTCATAATTTGATCATTTGCAACAGGTTTCCCAATTAATTCTTCACTTACATATATCGGTGTTATTGTTGTTATTATTGGTATTTCTGAAGAAAGTATATTCTTCAGTAATTTCACTGATACATTTATTTGAATAGTTTCATTACTTGGAAGTATGACATTGAAATTTCCACTTCCATAAGCTGATTCATCTAATATCATATTTGGAGTAGGTGCTGAATAAATTCCAATAATTAATAAACTTAATATTATATAAAAGAATTTCATAATGCTTGTTAAAATTTAAAATCCAACTAATAATAATAATAAATGATGATGAGTTGACACTTTACTCCACAAAAGTTGAATATAAAATACCTTAAATTATTTCCGTTTTAGTAATATATATTACTCAATTCTAGATCAGAAAAAATATCTTTTCTTTTGTTTTTATTAGTCTTCTACATTGTAGAAATTTCTTTATGATGTAAAAATTTTATTCGACTTATGATGGTGCAAACGTATATAAACAATGGTAAATAACGATCCCTTTCGTCTGAATATGCTTCCATAAAATCCAGATATTCTTCTTTTAAGTTTTCAAATAATGTTCTAAAGTTAGTTAAAATATTATTAACTTACCTAGTAGATTTTATGTACACTCTTGCACTCCTATCGGTAGTAGGCTGTGTAAATTCTCATTATTTTTAATGTTTTATTTTCTAATGTAGTTGCTTTATTAGTTTTATTTAGTTTTAATAATAACAAAAAATGGAGTTTGCAATTACGCTTCTTATATTTAATAATTTTTCCCTGGAAAATAAAAAAGATTTTCACAGGCAATATAGACGGGAAATCGATTATCATATAAAATTTCTGAGGAATTATGCTGAGTCAACATTAATTCAATGCAATTCACTCAAAGAAGATCAAGATGATAAGTGGACAGATTTATTTTACGAGTTCAGTTGAATTTCCTAAAAGATGTCTTTTGCAATTAGCTAAAATTATAAAGAAATTTAAAGAAAAAATTGCAAATATCGAAAAAATAAAACAAACTTTGTAATAATAATATATTTTGTTTTTTTCGTTTTCAAATTTTTAAAATTTTGTGTAGGAGTAGTAGATACAACATACAAATTTTTTAATTCTGTTGCTTTTTTCAAGTAAATATTTTAAAAACAACAACAAAAAAATTAAAAATTTTTGTTTTCATGATAAGAATAAATTACTTTTTTTGCCTATATAATATACTAAAATTATGTTTTGCCGACGGCATTTACACAAAACACAAATTTCTTATCTTTTTTTTTCTCAACACAAACTATTTCATTATATTATGTATACACTTTCTTATCTTGTTTTTTTCTTTTGTTTCTTTTTTGTTTCTTTCTTTCTTTTTAATTCTTTAATACTAAAATCTAAAAATTTGTACATCAAAATCGCTCCTGTATATTTCTTATGGGAAATTTGGTCCAGCTCTCTCATAGTACATCTACTTTGGTTTAAAAGTATTTGAAAATAAAATTGCTAATGTTTATACCCGTACGATAGGATCGGGTATAATAAAATTACTCCTCCGTTTGTAACACCTCGAAATAAGCGAGCTAGATATACCTTCAAAGGTATGGATCGGATCACAAAAAAATTCTAAGACTTTTGAGCCATGTCCGTCCGTCCGTCAGCACGCTAACTCAAAAACTATGAAAGCTAGAATCTTGAAGTTTACACAAAATATTCTAGGAGTAATTTGTAGATTCCCTATTTTTTTTGGTTGAGTTTGGACCAAAACTTAGGGTAGCTCTCGAACACCTAACTTTTAGATCCCCACATTTTTTTTGAAATAGAGCTATGAAATTTTAACCGCTGATAGATCTCACAAAAATATTAATTTTATTTTAAATAACTTTTTTTGTAGCCCCACCCGTTACGGAGCTACAGCTCCCCAAAGGTTCAAAAAAGCTCTATATTTAAAATGTTATAGCACAAGTTGTATAAAGTAAATTTTCATTTTGAAAACGTCAAACGATTACTACTTTTATTAGCTTTAAAAGTATATATACAATAAATATATATTTGTGGCATAGGGTGTCTTAATTTACCGTTATGCGAAACTCAAATTTTGCAAAATCCTTTAACCCTTCTATCTTCTAAACGCTTTCAGTTGGAAACTTGAAATTTTGACAGAAGTTAGATCTTTGAAAATATGTATGAGTCATTTCAGAAATTTTTTTTGAATCACTCCCCGTTTAGGAGCTGTAAGGAATCAAAAACTGAAAATTTCCTATTTTTAAACACCTGTAACTTGAACACCTGTTAAAATTTTTTTGAAGTGATACACAAAAATTAAAGCTTCAACATTATAACTCTTATTTCTGTTAACAACTTTTTTTAATAATATAGGGTTACTTTATAATTGACGAAAGTGTTATTTGATTTTTTCAAATTTTCTAACAAATGTCTTTAACGATTTTTTTGCATATTGTTTTACTCGATAATTTGAAATTGTTGAGGATATAATGCGTAGTACAAAAAAATGTAAATAAATAAACAACATAACGGTTGCTTGAAGAATTTTTATTTATATGATATTGATATATATACATACTTATATAATATCATGTTTATTTAAATATCGTATATGTCACTAGTGAATGAATGATAAGAGTATAGATGTATATTATATAGCGCCGTATTTACATACATATATGTATTTTATTGTACTTATAAGAAATTATTCTGTCAATGGAATATTTAAATATAATATAATATAATATTTAAAATTATATTTACTATTTTGTACTAAGTAAATTTAATATACATTTACCGCTTAGTATTAAATGGTACTATAGAATATTTGAAAAAGTTTTGGATTGATAATCGTTATGTGGAAGGTTAGAATCTGTTTTTGAACATATAGTTTGAATATATGTACAATCCATAGTTCTAGAAATTATAAAATTTACTCAAATTATTTTAAAATACTAAAATATTAAAAAAATAATATTGTGAGCAGAGTGACAGGCTGTGAACATACTAACGGTTCGTACGGGTATCTAAGAGTTGACAAAGGCAACTGTATTCTTCCTCGTTTTCATTAAAAAAATGAAATTCAGGAGAATTTTCAATCTAAGGAGGGAGAAGTTATGTATAACTGTTCACCTTCAAATAAAACAGAAGAAACTCCAAATAACATAGTAATCAAAAATGAAAAATATGACGAAATGTTATCAAATGTAAATAAACTGTTAAATTCAAATTTTTAAATAAACAAAAGAACTTTGTAAAACCGTACTTCAGCATTTTTTAAATATTACGCAATTTCCAAATATGCTTTTTTTATTTATCCACTTAGAAACATATGCATTGAATAATTAAATGAAAGATATTACTGATAATTCAATATGTTCCATTGAACCCTTTTCTGATTTTTATGAAAAGATCGATATTGCTGATACGACAATATTATTATAAAAAAATATTCAAGTATAGTTACAAATTTTAAATATTGTTAAAAAAAGAACTAATTATTGAACAAAAGAAAAGTTTTTTTCAGTTTATGTTAAGATATGATTCAATAAAGATCGTTAATTTAAATTCAGTGTTTTTTTATTTATATTTTTTCAAAAATATTAGTATGCAAATTAAATATTTCATTAGCGCGTTTAATTATAAAATCAATAGCACTCCAAATCAATATAACCGTCCTGTTTCCGTAATACTAGCGTTTTCAAACATTTTTGAAATTATTATTAAAAATAGATTGAATACTTTTATGAATTCCAATGGTATTTTAAGTGAAGAACAGTTTGGTTTCGAAAAAAGATCCAATACAACAGCAGCTTGTCTATGTTTAACAGATCATCAAATCAAAATCTCAAAATCTCAAAAAATATGGATAATAAAAAATATGCGGGTTGTGTTTTTCTCGATCTTAAAAAAGCATTTGATTGTGTTGATCATAAAATTCTATTATTAAAACTATCTAAACTTTATTTGTCTGACCTACAACTGAAGTTATTCAATTCATATCTTGAAAACAGAGATCAAGTAGTTCGCGTAAATAATACCTACAGCTCAAAAAAAAATCGTAATCGAAGGAGTCCCACAGAGATCCATTTTGGGGCCTGATCTGTTTAAAATTTAAAACATCAGTAGAAACGCTAAACTGAAATATGTATGTGATAGTGAAGATGATTTGAAGAGCTGTATTCGAAATGATCTGAGTATTATACAAGTATGATTGAGAAAACATCTTCTTAGCTTAAATGAGGAGACAAAATTTTATTTTTCGATAAGTTTGCATATTAAAACATAGCATTTTAATATTAGTTTTCATTGTTTTTATATTTATTTATAATTTTTTAAAATCTATATCATGGTTAATATCAATTTTTGTATTTTGCTGGATGTTTTTTATAACACCGATTTTAATTCGTTTTTGTCATCTATATATAATATAAGAAATAAAAATTATTATTATTACTACGATTACAGTTATTGTTCCTAATGCAAAACTATGACTTATATTTTTATGATACTCAAGTTCTTCTATTTTTTTTAAATTTTTTTCCTGACTAACTACAATTTTTTCGAATGATAAAATTTCGTTATTATTGAATGTTACATTTTCATTTTCATTTTTGGGTATTACAAATCTTTGAGCAAATATTTTTCGATTATTACTAAATTCTCTACTGTTAATTTTAATTGTACAATTATTAAAATTTATAAAGTAATTTCGTTTAAGAGAAATTTTTCTTTCATCACAAGTACTCGTTAAATTATTAAGTTTTAAATTGTTTACAATAATAATTATTATATTACATAAATGTAATGCAATATTATTGTACCATCGGTTACTAAGGCCATTATAGGTTTTTATACTATTATTAAATTATATACTAAAATTATTTATTTTGTTTATATTATATACTATATATTTACATTATATTTGGTTGGAAGGGGGGTATGTAAAGAAAAAAACACTTATGATCTGTGCAGGGATCGAACCCACACTCCTTCGGTTAACACGCCACACGCCTACCCACTAGGCTACCGCAGCCCCTTTACAATAATAATATTTTCATCTATTACAAGTATTTCTTCTTTTATTCGGTTAACAAATTTACAACTTTTTTGAATTATACAGTTTTTGCTTTCAGCTAATTCCTGAAATGTTTTTACTTCTTTATAAGAGAGTGTTTTGCTGTCATGGTGTATTATGAATTCAATGTCAGTCTCTAAATGTTTTTAAAAAGAGTTAGTAATAGATATTAAAATATTTTTGCTAGTTGTGAAAGAATGTGTTGGAATTTTAAGAGCAAGAATTATAGATTCGTCAATATGTTTGGCAACAGCTAGTCGGATATTGGATAACTTATGGAAATCGATTTGATAAAAATTAATTTCTTCGTCTGTCAGTATATATATTAGGATGCAGAAGACCGAATCGAGCTGAGGCGATATTATCCTGTATAGTGTATATGATTAATTTGTTGTTCTAGGAAATCTAACTTAAACATTTGTTCTAGGAAACCAATTTCCGATTTAATTGTTATCTCTTTGCTGTCAAGTTTTTTAATTTTTTCTAATATTTGTATTCTATCTTGTTCGATTTTGTCTTTAATTTGGATAAATGTTAAACAACAGATGAAGGTAAAGTTCTCGTTTAGCTTTATCTGTTGGTTTGAGTTATCAATTATATTATGATTATTTTGGTCTATGGTCATGAGATGGTTTTCAATGTTTGTGCTATTGTCATTGTCCATTGATCCAAAAAGCCAATTAAGTATATTCCCCCCTAAGTTAATGAGACCCCTTTTTTGTCTATAAGGAATTAGTGTTCTTATTTTATTTTTTATTCTATTTATTTAATTATTTATTTTTTTTTATGGTTATTTAAATGTATCATATTAAATGTTGACTCTATTGTATTAACTAAATTTAATATATCGTTTTGGTCGATTTTATGTAGGATTATGTCGAATTTGTCCACTATTTCAACGTTACTTACTTTTATTTCGGCATATCCTAATTCAGTTTTTATTTTTTCGATTATCATTGTCTGGTGGGATGCTGCTGGTATTAGTAGCAAGAGTATACACAGTGCTATTGTCTTCACGGTTATTTGAGTAGCCTGCAAATTTAAAAAGACGTTTAGTGTTAGTTTCGTGAGCATTTATTTAACTTATATTTTCTAAATTTAGGTTGTTCCTTATGCCTAAGCGATTTATAATTTTTTATGTAGCCAATTTTTCTCTTTTCGTTGTAATCTTCTCTATTACAGTTTCTTTTATTAATAATATTTTATTTTAAGTTTTTCACTCTTTCGTACACTTTTATGTGGTCTACTTCTTTATTTTGAACAAGTACTGGGGTTGTTGTAATAGAAGAGTGGTAAGTATTATTGTAAATTTCTACGGCTTTAAGAATTTGTAATTTGATCCCTAGTTTTTCTTCCAGATTTAAAGATCTAATTTTCTCCGTTATAGTACCGTTAAGTCGTTCAATGCCGGCGTTATCTGTATGGCTAATGGGTTTTGTAACATGATATTCTATACCTTCTCCTCAAAAAAATCTTTTATGTATTTTGAAGCAAATTCATTGTCGAAAACTAGTTTTTTCATTTTACCCTTAATGCTAAAATTGTTTTATTTTTGCTAATAAATAATAATGTAAAGTGACTTCTATCCTCCAAATATAGGGAAGTAGCGGGTTTAGAAAATTTGTCAATTGCGTTAAAGAAGTTATGCTTACTATTTGTGTAGATATCGATATGAATTATTTTATTTATCGTTTTAGGAGTTTCGGTTATGTGGAATGTTTTTTGGATTGGATTTCTGTCATATTTTGCTCCTGTACAGATATTACAATTATTCAAAGTTTCGTATATAATGATTTTAAGTTTAGGATTATAAATTTTATTTTTAAGATTTTGATAAGTTGATATTATCCCAGAATGTGACTATATCACTTGCAAAGTAACTACATTTAACGAATTTTACTAAATTTCTGTTTGGATATAAATTTATTAATTTTAATTGAAGTTTATTGTAATCTCTATCATTTAACTGACTATAAATACCTACTTTTCCTTTTGTTATTTGAATGCTAAAATTGTTTGTATCTTCATTTAGATCATTTCTGTCAATAAATATTCTCTTTTTATTAAAACTTCCTGCACAATCCGTGTGTTTTTTCTCAACAAGAATTACTTGCACTTTAAATCTATTAACGACAGTCTCTAATATTGGAATATGATCGTTCAGTTCTTCCTTTTGTGAATGAATTTATTTATTTATTTATTTAGTTCAAGCTTAACACAAGCAAATTACAATATAATTTATTAAATTTAAACAATAATTTTATAAAATAAAAATTTACAAAATATTTTATGACATTTAATGTAATAATTAATACTCGTCAATATTGCATTATAAATTTAATCAAAAATAAAATTTATAAGGAAAAAAAAGAACTGGTTAAAGATAAAAATTTATTACAAAAAACAAAAAATTTTAATTAAATAATATATATGACATTAAAATCATAGTTATTATTAACAAACTGCATGAAATTACAAATCAAAATTAATCATCGATTGATATAAATAAAAAAAAATATAACTCGATAATACAGTTTCAATAACATGAATATAAATCTCTTTTTAAAGAATCTTTGGTTAGTTGAAATTTAATTTGGGATTTGTGTAAGTTACATAGAGACATCATTCTATTAAGTGGTTCAAACTTACCATAATTAGTGCGGTGAAACTTCAAATTAAAGAGGTTTACCGATCTTAGCCTAGTATTGGTACAAAAGCTAATGTTGGCTAATAATTGTGCAGATAAAATATTACCTTTTACCAATTCTGTCAAGAATAATATGTCTGCGACGTTACGACGTTTTTATATCCAATGATTCTGGTTGTGAATGATTTGAATTTATATTCAAGTTTCTAATCCCACATTTGTTCTATTAATACTCATATTTTCAGTATTGTTTTTGGGAAAACAATTTTTTTGTCTGTTACGCACTCTCCCTCCCTGCATTTATTGGTCTCAAATAAATTAATTTAATTTGTGATGGATTCAATTCGACTTAAAAAGTCGGCTACCTTGTTTTCTTTCCCTTTTATATAATTCATTTTAACTGTAACTGGGTGGCCTTCTTCCGTAAGAACGGCTCTAATTGCTAGGTTGCTTGCGTCTGTTACAAGGTTAAACCTTTTATGAAAATCCGGATATCTGAGAATTGGATGGTTCGTAATTATTTCTTTTAGTTGTTCAAATGCTGTTATGTATGCTGTATGTTTAGTTTTTTAAGTATTTAATTATAGGACTTGCAATTTTTGCATAATCTCTAAAAACTTTCTATAATAGCCAGTAATACCTGAAAATATTTAATTTGCTTTTAATTTGGTAGGTAATTTGGTTTTAAATTTTGAATTATTTTGATTTTCGCAGGGTTTGGTTTAATACCTTGGGAAGTCACTATGTGGCCAAGAAACTCGGTTTCGTTTTGTAAGAAATTACATTTGTCTACTTGGATTTTAAGTTTAGCTTGATTTAATTTAGTAAAAATTAATTTAATACTGTTTAAATGTTCTTCTAAAGAAGTGCTAAAAATAATAATATCATCCAATTAGACGACACATATTTTATTAATATATTCTCGCAGCACCAGTTCATTAAGCACGAGGTACATGTTCCAGTAACAATGTCAATCAACTTGTATAATGCTGACACTTCACTTTTAACTATTAAATAAACATTCTAAATAAAATTCAATTATAAAATTTTCTTTATTAAAATATAAATTGATTTCATAATTTTGTTAACTTTCCAATTTTAATTCTATCGAACTTTAATTGAACCTTTGCAAACTTTAATTTTATTTTTTATACTAATCACCTTTATTTTAAAAGACGCTAAATCGGCAATTATGTATTTAAATCATACCTGTAAATTTTGTATAAAAAGGCTAACCAAAATTTAAATAAACCAATTATAATTTTAACAATTAAATGAACAAGTTCTAATATTAAAATAACTCAGTTTTTTTTATTCGAGTTTGAATCGAAACACGTATTTGGCGCAGTCGGTAGGATAGGCACAAGGTTATCTAACGAAGTTCGTACTATAATTAAAAAACTCGACGGTTAATCGAGAAATAAAAAAAAAGTCAACGGTTAATTGACTAAAAACTTTAAAAACTTTTAAATCTTATACTGTGATCAAGCTATAATTATACCTAAGGTGAGACTGCCTTAGGCACTGTAAAAATAAGTTGAAAAGAATATAGTGTGAACTTTATATATCAGTGAATTGTGTAGTGTGTTCCTGAAAGCTGAAGGTCAAAGGATTATTGACTAAAGAGTATCCGGAAAATACCAAAGGAATATTGGTATAACATCATAACACAAGCTGCTGAAAGAAGACTTAACGTACGAACCTAATTGTGCTTAGTCTGAACTATGGGTAAATAACTATAAAATTATATTAATTGGCAAATAAATGTCTAAAAGTAATAGGCTACCCACTTTTCAATAAAAATCTCATACTTCATTACTCAGATAAACGTAATGGAATTAGATACCTGCACGGTCGAAACCAAGAAAATAAGTCAGTTGAAACGTTTTATAGTGAGATAATTTAAATTCTTGCAACAATGAACAATCACATTCAGATTCATGAAAATAATAACAATGTAATTATTTCTAAACGAAATCTTTACACTCAAATGTGTTTAAATGTATTTTTAACTGGTTTAAAAGAACCTCTCGGTTCAACAATAAGGTCTATGAAACCTGAGTTCTTACCAAAAGCTTTTTCGTTTTGTATTGAAGAACAAAACATCTCATATTCAAGACATACTCCTGCTATTCCTAAATCGTTAAATAATTTAAGGCCAACATCAAGAATTTCTTCCATACCTAATCGAACACACAACCCAAATATTCCAAGATTTTCAAATTACCTTCAACAGACAAACTCAGCCCTACGCAATACCGGTTATCCAAATAATGTTTCTCAACCTAGATTTTATCGTCCATAACCCTAATTTCCAAATAATTATCAAGATAGACCAAATCAATTTCAAAATAGGGAGCTCGGTGGGCTAGTGGGTAAAAGCGTATAAAATGCGCTGTAAACACCGAGGGAGTGTGGGTTCGAATCCCACACATGTCGTAAGAGTTATTCCCCCTTACGACATTTGCAGTCACGCCTGAACAGGAAATACTGTGTTATTTCCTGTCTACATTTATGTGGCAGAGAAATGCATTAAAAAAAAATTTCAAAATAACGTGAATAATAGACCAAATAATCCAAACTTTACTAAACCCTAACCAATGAAACTAAGTACAAATAGGACTATTCAAGTAAAACATAACCAACCTACTCAATTCCATCTCAAAAGACCACCTCAAACTAATTTCTTTCATACTTCAAATCAACCAAAATTTACAAATAAAGAATTATTTAACATTGCAATAGAAAGAAATATTTAATGAACCTGAGATAGATGATGAAAATTTTCCGGTAGAAGTCTCAGAGAATCAATCGGTTTCCTAGATATTAATAAACATGGTACTATTTTGCCATATATAAATATAAAATCACCTTTCGGACGAGATCTTGGGTTTTTAATTGATACAGGTGCTTCCTTTCTAAGCCCTGAATTTGCACATCCTGAAGATCTTCATTTGACTATTCCTTTCCATATAACAACAGTTCTAAATAAACATTCTGTAAATAAAAGAGAAACTCTTCCTAACTTTGTAGAATTCAATCAATATGGTAATTGTAAATTTCTGATTTTTAAATTTCATAAATATTTCGATGGTCTTTTGGGCTATGATTCTTTAGAATCTTTAGGAGCCATTGTAGATACAAATAAAAAAGCACTTATAACAAAAAATTCTGTTATACCTCTCTATTTCAAACCAAATTTTTAATCTCAAAAATTACCATAGAACCTAATGATAAAGTAATACTTAAATTACCGGTAGATGTAAGAAATGTAGATATTCTTATTTCTAAAACTGAAATTAAACCTGGTTTATTTACTTCTAAAGGAATTTATAATGCAAAAGAATGGTATAGTCATATTGAAGTGACAAACTATACCAAACTACTACCTACACCTACTACCCAAATTTTATTTTTGGATCAACCACTTAAATCTAATCAATTTAAAGAGGATGAATTTGTTCAAATTAACAATTTTAATATTCAATGTTTAACCACTGATATCAATAATTTTAATATAAACCAAGATATAACGCAATCTCTCAGAACTTCTCATCTCAATAATGAAGAAAGAAATCTCCTTATTAGTCTTTGTAAAGATTATGATGATATATTCTTTCATGAAGGAGATAATTTATCTTTTTCAAATCAAGTTAAACATAAAATCCAAACTACAGATGACATTCCAATCCATACAAAATCTTATAGATAGCCGTTTGTCCGTAAAGAAGAAGTAAGAAGACAAAAAAGTGACATGCTCTCGCAAGGAATTATTCGACCAAGTTATTCCCCTTGGAGTTCACCGATTTGGATTGTTCCCGAGAAAAAAGACCCCAGTGGGAAACAAAAGTGGCGACTAGTGATAGATTATAGGAAGCTTAACGAAATGACCGTTAGCGACCGCTATCCTCTTCCGAATATAAATTTTAGATAAACTTGGTAAAAGTATGTATTTTACTACCTTAGATCTTGCAAGTGGGTTCCACCAAATAGAAATGGACCCCAGAGATGTTAAAAAAACTGCCTTCACTGTAGAGATGGCCATTATGAATAAGGATGCCTTCGGGTTGAAAAATGCCCCGTCCACCTTTGAACGAGTCATGGACAACATCCTCCAAGAGTTACAAGGCAAAATCTGTCTAGTTTATTTAGACGATATTACCGTGTACTCTACATGCTTACAGCAACATAGAGAAAGCCTTCGAAAAGTCTTTAATAAATTGTGCAAGGCTAATCTTAAAGTTCAGCTTGATAAGTCTGCATTTCTTCATAAAGAAGTTGCTTTTTTGGTACACATTGTCTCTACAGATGGAGTGAAACCCAATCCAGAAAAAATCAAAGCAATTAAAAACTTTTCCATCCCAACTAATCAGAAAGAAATTAAAGGATTTCTGGGACTTCTTGGTTACTATAGGAAGTTTATTAAAAACTTTGCCACTCTAACAAAACCACTTACGAATTGTCTTAAAAAAGGAAAAAAAAATTGATTTAAATGAAAATTACGTTAAAGCATTTGAAAATTGTAAAGACCTACTTACAAACGATCCTATCTTACAGTATCCCGATTTTTCCAAACCTTTTGTTTTAACTACTGATGCGATAATTTCGCAATAGGTGCCGTTTTATCGCAAGGGCCCATTGGTAGTGATTTACCAATTTGTTATGTGAGTAAGACTTTGACCGATTTGGAATTGAATTACTCAACCATAGAAAAAAAGCTTCTCGCAATAGTATGGTCGATTAAATATTTTAGACCGTATTTATTTGGAAAAAAATTTAAGATCATAACTGACCATAAAGTACTCACTTGGTTGATGAGTTTGAAAGACCCTAACTCAAAACTCGTAAGATGGAGACTAAAGCTTGGAGAATATGATTATGAAATAATATATAAGAAAGCAACCCAAAATTCAAGTGCTGATGCTCTTAGTAGAATTGTTATACTAGAAAACCAATCTAGAAATAAAACAGATATCAATATTTCAGAAACTATAGCTAGCTAGTTCAAATAGAGATGATGTAGTTTCTACCATTCATTTAACCAATGAAAATTTGGATGATCATATATACATATCCGAACATCCTTTAAATGAGTTCAATCTTCAACTTATCCTTGAAAAAACAGATAGAAAACAACGAAGAACCTTTCGCCAACCTAACTTTACAATAGAAAACGTTACCAACCTTTTCAAAGAATACGTATCACCCAATAGAGTTACTGCGGTTTATACTGATAATGAAACTTTTAAAATTGTTGAGAGTGTATACTCACAGTTTTTCTCAAATAATAAAACATTCAAAATAAACAGATGCACAGATTTATTAACAGATTTAAAAGACCAAGACGAGCAAGACCAAATAATTAACGAATATCACTTAAAAAATAATCACAGAGGAATAAACGAAAGTTTTATTCATCTAAAACGTCAATATTTCTTTCCATTTATGAAAAATAAAATAATTCGTGCTATAAATAATTACGAAACTTGTATAAAACCAAAATACAACAGACAACCTTTAAAATTAAAATTCGAAAAACCATAAATACCACTATAACCCTTAAGTATTGTTCATATTAACATATGTACAATTAATAATAATCTTAATCTAACTATAATCGACAAATTTTCCAAATTCGCAGCTGCATACCCATTAGAAGCAAGAAATAGTTTAAATGCCATTAAATCAATAAAACATTTTATAAGCCTACACGGCATACGTTTAAAATTAGTATGTGATCAAGGTACTGAATTTACCTCTAACATATTTAAATATTTCTGTAAACAATACAATTTTGAATTACATTTCATCTCTTTTCAACAATCCTCTAGTAGCTTCCCTGTAGAACGCTTACATTCAACCTTGACAGAAATTTATAGGATCATATTATATAAATACAAGGAAAATCAAATTGAATTTGATCACAGAGATATTTTAAATGAAACAATTATAACATATAATAATGCAATACGATCTGCTACAAAACTTACTCCATTTTAGTTATTCTATGGCAGAACTTCTAAATTCAGTAATAATATCCAATTTAATAATGAACATGAATATCTAAATAAATTAAATGAATTTCAAAAAAATCTATACCCTTCAGTTAAAATCCAATTAGAAAAAATAACGAACAAAAATATTACCAAACTTAACGAAAATAGAATAGAGCCTACAGATTTGCAAGAAAATGAAACAGTTTATAGACAAGAATGTAGAAGAAAAATAATAAAATTACAGTAATTTCCCATAAAGATAAAAAATTACATAAATCAAAATTAAAGAAAAAACTAAAATTACAGGTTAATTCTTCTGCCAATAACTCAAAAGATCGAAATCCATGATCTATCCAATAGTAAAACAATTCTCCCTATGAACCTTGGTACTGCAAAAGTCATAAAAATCCACAAGAATTTTCTACATATAATCAAGCTGCAAGACTATGAACAAAATATAAATTATATTGAAACTTCAATTGAAACTTTAACTCCAATAACCAGTTTAACAGAATCTCTTACCATAACTAATATGAAACTACAGGAACTTAAAAATAAACTCCACTCCCTTATGACAAAATTCAGAAAAACAAAGAGGACTCGTAAACGGTTTAGGTACCTTAATTAAACAAATAATCGGCAATATGGACGCAAACGATGCTATTCGATTAAATGAAGAAATTGAAAAAATTATGAAAAATGAAAATAATTTAAATGGCGAAATTCACCATCAAAATTTAGTTAATAAAAAAATGATTGAAATTTTTCAAAATATAACAAATCACATAAATCACATTAACAAGACACAATTGTGAATTACTTCAATCTTTTTACGGATCAACTTCGAAATAGTATATGCACCGAAGGAAATAGATTTTAATACTTACAATTCTTAAATCAAATTAATTATAATATTGATTTGCTAAATAGTTATTTAACAAATATCGGAGAAGCAATTGTTCTTGCTAAACTCAACTTAATATCAAAACAAATCATAAATCCCTTGGAAATTCAAGAAATTTACGAAATTTTCAATAATCAAGACATTACTATTAATTCAGATGAAGTTATAACCGAATTTGTATCACTCCAAGCTTATTATAATGATAGCAATATAATATTTAATATTCAAATTCCAATTATTTCGAAATATTTACCTTATTCCACATAATTCCCCTTCCAGTAAATATAAATAAAACAATTTCTTGTAAACCTTATTTGCTTGCAAATGATAATAATATATTATACCTAGATGATAAATGCACAAAAATAAATTATTACAAAATCAACCAGCGAATTGCGAAGTAGTATACTCTTTAATGCAACGAAACCATTGGGAAGAAATTTACCAATTTACAAATCGAGATCAAACTAGTGACTTAACAATTTACTCAAAACAAGCCGACGTTTACATTATAATTTCAATAGCAAGCACCACAATAGTTATAACTATAATTTTTCTTCTATACATCGTAATTCATTAAAAGTCATATTACAAAACCAATTATTCAGTTAACTCTTTCATCGCTCCTGTCACAAAAAAGCGTGGAAACTCCACATGGCCGTCGCTCTCATCTAAGGAGGGAGAAGTTACATATTCCAGTAACAATGTTAATCAACTTGTATAATGCTGACACTTCACTTTTAACTATTAAATAAACATTCTAAATTAATAGTATAACAGAGTTAAAAATAAAATTAAACCGTTTTTGCTACGGCATCAATTAGAAATCACTTAAGTAAAAAAAAAAATTAAAAGTCTTAAAAAAAAACTAATGTGTAAAACTGAAATTTTATTTTTACGATTTTTTATTTTTTAATTTTTATTCTAATATTCAAGTGTAAAACTGAAATTTTTTTACGATTTTTTATTTTTCAATTTTTATTCTAATATTTACGTACCTATTATCTCTAATTTTATATTGTATTAAATAACATTTCTATTTATTACATTTGTATTTAATTTTATTTAATGTTTAACTTTTCAAAAAAGAAAAAAATTCTTTTTAATTGGATTGTTAAAATAATAAGGTCACAAGGCCACGCTAAGACCATAAAATAAAAATGTTATTTTGTTTAGATTATGTAATATTTACAATTTATGAATTTAATAAAGAAAAAAAAAATTATAATTTAAATTAGAAAAGTTAAAAGTTATATAAATTTAATATAGTTCGAAAAAGAAAAATCAATAATAAAAGAAATAAAATTAATGTGTAAATAATTTTACATGTAAAAAAGAAAAATTTGTATGTTGAAAAAATTAAATGAATTAAAATTTACAATTTATTTTTTTCACTACTCTATTAAATAATTTTAAGCGTGTATAATTTTAAATTAATAAAAAATTAATTAAAAAAAGTGCAATTGTTTAATCTTAATAATTTTTGAAAAAATAAAATTAAAAAAAAGGTTAACATAAGAACTAATTTTTTCTTTTTCTCAATTAAATGTGATGAAAGAAGATATGATGAGTAAAGGTGTTCTACAAGGTTCCATTCTTCGACCGGATCTGTTTCGATCTACATAGATAGCTAATTTAAGTCTCAAAAAGTCCATTCAACTTTACGTGTTATAAACAGTAATGACACCACTAACAATAAAAAAGCACTATTTTAAATATAATTATTTTCCCATAGATTTATTTTCAATAAATCTAAAACATTCTTGTTAATTCAGCATTTGCACATTATAGAAATACATATTATTACTTTCCCATAGACAAAATTCTCATTATGTTAATACGACACCTATATTCTTAAAAAAAGTAAATAATTTTTATCCCATAGATTTACCTTCAGTAAATTTACACATTCCTGTAAATTCAGCATTTGCAATATTATCATAAAAATATAATTATTTTCCCATATACAAAATTCCTACTAATCGAACTTTTAATGTTCCCACAAAATAATATTTCCAATTAATTTTATATGACATAAAAAACAAAATTATCCCATAGATTTACTTTCAGTAAATCTATATACAAGTTCCTGCAAATTCAGCATCTGGAACATTATTATAAAAGCAATTATTTTTCACACAGACAAAGTTCCTACTAATCGAACTTTTATTGTTACCACAAAATATTGTTTCAATAAGCAAAAATTATAATATAAATATCAGGAAATAAACGAATAAAATTAAGTTCTGTTCTGGATTTCAAACGATACGCTGAAGCTCCGTTATTAATTAAACATTAGTTTAAAATCAAATGAAATTAAATTAAATTAAAATAAAAATTAAAGTTAGTTATTGTATAATTGTATTAAATTTGTTTTTTTTTAAAAGAAAAAAAAGGAAAAATTAAAAGGTTTTAAAAAAAAATTAAATATTGTGTTTTTTTTTTTATGTTTCCGAAAATCGAATCTAAAATTGGCGCAGTCGGTAGGATGCGCTAAGTGCTTCCGTTTGTAATTTAAAGAAGAAATAAATAAAAAAAAACGCTTTGTGTCTCGACACATTTATAGTGCATTAACTTATAAACATTTTCGAGAAAAGCTTTTTATTTTGGTGAAGACTTTCTAAAATAAAAAAAAAATATATATAAAATTTTTAACAAATGAAGTGTTAAAATTTTTTTTTTGCAAAAATAAAGAAAAAAAACAAATAAAAAAATAAAAAAGTTTTATCAAACGAAGTGATAAAAGTTTTAAAATAAAATTAACACACTGTATATTTCTTTTTAATTCTATTGTATAAAAAAAAACAAAAGAGAAATTTAAAAAAAACAATTTTTTTTTTTAAATAAAAAAAAATATAAAAAGAAAAAAATAAGTGAAATTAAATCAAAAAATAAAAAAATGGAAACATATATATATCTAAAAATTGAAAAACTATTTGCAATGTTTGTCGATAGTGACGACGAGGACACAATCCCATTTTCCCCTCCGTGTACATGGGAAGAATAAGATCATAATTATAACATAAATTAAAAAAATATGAAATTCAAAAATAAAGGTTATTATATGATATAAACTTCAAATAAATATATAAAATTATAAATCTTTTTTGGAAAAAAAAAAAAACAAAATAAAAAATAACAAAAATCTAACTATATGGTGATTGCGAATATTAAATCAAGTTCCTGTATTCCTGTTATCCTGTACATTGCTGCTTAGTTCCTGTATATCTCGTTGATGTTTAAGTTCCTGTTTATCGCGAAGCTGATCAACATCCAAAACAACTTTAAAATTTTAACATAAGCAATAATTTAGAAATTTTAAAATATTAAAATTATAAAAATAGCGATAAGTACAATTAGATTAAGTTTAAAAAAAAAAAAAGAAAAAAAAACCCCAATAGAAAGCGTTCTTGCATTATTTAAAATTAGTAATAGTTTTCTTTGTAAAAAAAAAATTATATTTAAGTAATATTTATAATAAAATTCAAAATGACTGAAACTCAATTAAGCCTTACTACTGACCCCCTGAAATATCTCGATAAATTCTCGATAAAACTTTACAGATTTAGTTGATAGGGTAAGCCCTTTATTAGGCAAATATGACGACATAAGTCAAAGTATATTTGCAGACTTGATTAAATCAAAACTTAAGGGAAAAGCGAGGGAAGTAGTGGAAATAAACAACCACATTAAGAAATGGACTGAAATAAAAGACGTCCTTGTAAAAAATTTTAGCGATCGGTGTAGTCTTGAAGAACTTTTTGACCAACTGAGAGCTACCACCTTTAAGACAAATTCCGTTGATTTCTACAACGAAATTAAAAATACATTAAGAAGATTAAATATAAAAGTTAGCTTAGAATTAGGAGCCAACTCAATAGTTGCTCAAAAAACAATTAGTAATAATAAGAACTCTGCTCTAACTATTTTTAAGAACAAAATGAACCAATGCGTTCAATTTTAGATTGTAGTGACCCTAAAACACTTGAGTCCGATATTGACATTTTACATGCTACGCACATATTAACCTTAATAATTTTAGTGGTCAAAAGACATTTAATTCTATTAATAAAAATAAAAACTTTTCTGGTGACCCAATCACCTAAACCAATCACAATTATAATTGCACCAATAGTAACTCTACTATCAATAATACTAGAAACTTTAATAGTACAAAGCTTCATAATAACAACTTCATTAGGAACAACCAAAATAATAATAATTTTAATAGGAACAACCAAAATAATAACAACTATAGGAACAATCAAAATAACAGTATTAATAACAATAGAAACCACCAATGGAATTCCTCTCAAAATCGAAATTCAAACTATTATAATCCCAATAATAGTAACAACTACTCACATATGAACAACCCATTTGTAAATAATAGTAATTTTACAAACAATATAATCAACATTTATAATCAAATTTTTGAATCTGAACCAATGGAAATAAACATTGGAGAAACACAGAAAAGTGTTAACAAAACGGAATTACCAGCAAATTTTCTTTTAACTGCCTCGAATCTCAATTACCATATATCTTAGTTAGTGGGAATATTAGATCACTTAAATTTATAATAGATACCGGAGCAACACACTCTATTATAAATCCTAACCTTTGTCATCCAATGTATTTAACAGAACTTCAAACGCCCATAAATATTAAAACTATAAATCAAGATGTAAAAATAACTCATAAAGCAGTTATACCTCTTTTTAAAGAATTGGGAGACTCAACAAAGAAGGTTGAAATGTATGTCTTTCCTTTTCATGACAATTATGACGGGCTAATAGGCAATAATATATTAATGCCATTAAAAACTAAAATCGACTTAGGTCAACAACTTTTAACCACACTTTATAATGAAATCCAAATACATTAAAAATAAAAATAAAGAAACAAAATATAATATTACTCAGAAAGGTGAATATGAATTAATTGTACCAGTACTTCAAAAAGATGGTCTCGCTTATCTGCAAGAAAGGAAGTCCTCAGAAGGCGAAATCACAATTTAAGAAGGAATACATGAAGTACAGAACAATACAGCTGTTGTAAAAGTAAACATTCTTAATAGCGGTAATAAATCTATAACTTTTTCAACATTAGAAACTGAGATTGTAAACCATAATAACTTTAATATAATTTCTGAAACGGATAACAAATTTAATGTCTTAAGCGAAAATCGTAATGAACATTTATGCAACTTTGAAAAAATGCATTTATTACAAGTTATAAAACAATACTCGCATTTATTCTACAACGAAAACTTAGATTTATCTTTCACAAACGCTATCAAACATCGTATTCGTACTATTAATGACGTTCCAACATTCACTTAGTCTTATAGACACCCTCAAATTCACAAAGAGGAAGTACAAAGGCAAATTAACGAGATGTTGGACAAGGGCATTATTAGGCCTAGCAACTCCCCATATTCTGATCCTGTCTAGATCGTCCCAAAGAAGGAGGACGCCAGTGGGGCACAGAAATGGAGACTCGTTATTGACTATAGGAAACTAGACGAAATTACTTTGGACGATAGGCACCCTATACCAAATATAGATGACATTCTAAGTAAATTGGGAAGATGCCAATATTTTACCACGTTGGACCTTGCTAAAGGTTTCCACTAAATAGAAATTGACGAACGCGAGAGTCACAAAACCGCGTTCACTGTCGAGAATGGACATTATGAATTTATTCGAATGCCGTTTGGATTTAAAACAGCACCAGCCACCTTTCAACGGTTAATGAACCATATTTTAAAAGACTGTATAAATAAAATTTGTTTGGTGTATTTAGATGACATCATCATCTTCTCAGAATCTATTCAAGAACACATAGATTCGCTGAAAAAAAATTTTAAAAGGCTCGAAGAAGCCAAGTGAATGATTCAATTAGATAAATCGGAGTTTATGAAAAAAGAAACTGAGTTTCTTGGTCACATTGTGACTTTAGAAGGAATAAGACCAAATCCAAAAAAAATTGAATGCGTCAAAAACTTTCCTATTCCAAAAACTTCAAAGCAAATTAAACAATTTCTCGGACTATCGGGATATTACAGGAAATTCATTAAGGACTATTCCAAAGTCGTTAAACCAATGACAAAATACTTAAGGAAAAACGTAAAATTAAAAATTGATAATCCTGAATATGTTCACAGTTTCGAAACTCTTAAAAGACTACTTATAAATGAACCAATCCTCATTTATCCCGAATTTAACAAAACTTTTATACTTACAACAGACGCAAGCCAATTTGCTCGTGGTGCCGTACTATCACAAGACGGGCACTCTAGACTATGCTAGTCGCACTCTTAAGGAGCATGAAGTACACTACAGTACAATAGAGAAGGAATTATTGGCAATCGTATGGGCTACAAAGTACTTTTGCCCTTACATTTTCGGAAGAAAATTCGTAATTGAGACAGACCATAAGCCACTCCAATGGCTCTTCTCCATAAAAGAACCTAACTCAAAACTAGTTCGTTGGCGTCTCAAGCTTTCCGAACTTGATTACGAAATCAAATATAAAAAAGGCGTTCAAAACGGTAACGCCGCTGCTTTATCACGTATAGAAGTAAACCTTAATGAACAGCAAATATTCGGAAATAACAAGACAAATGAACTTATTGAAAATAATAGTATACCAATTAGTAAATCTCCTTTAAATGTATTTAAAACTCAAATTTCTATTTATAAAACAAATTCAGGTTCTCTTAGAATTAGGAACTTAAAAATATTTAATAAATGTAGAAAAGTAATTCACACTAAAAATTGCGATGAACAAACAGCCATTACTGTCTTAAAAAATCATTTCAATCCCAAAACTATCAATGCAATTTATATTGAAGATTCTAATATTTTAAAAGCCTTAGAAAAAATATTTTTCTAACATTTTTCATCTAGTGGCCAATTAAAGTTAATTAAATGTAACAAATTATTAGAAGATATAGTAGACGAAGAGCAACTTGCTGAAATTATTGAAAAAGAGCATTTAAAAAAAATCGCCGCACAATTTCAGAAGTATGCAATGAACTGAAGTTACTATACTATCACCCAAAGTTATGCGATAGAGTAGCGCAATTTATAAACAACTGCGAGATTTGTAATCTCGAAAAATATGAAAGAAAACCCATAAAAACAAAGTTCAAAATAACAGAAACACCTTTAAGTCCCAACCAAATAGTTCATATTGACGTTTATTTATCTATTATGGAAATTTAAAAAAAAATAGTAGTTGATAACGAATTAGGGTTCAAAGCCCTCCCGTTACGGGAATTTCTTCAAAATCAATATATTGAAATTCATTATACCTCAAATAATAATAATCATACTTCGAACGCCGATGTCGAACGTCTGCACAACACTATTAACTAGCATATCAGACTACTTAAACACGACGAAGGACTAAATTTGGACACCGTTGAGGAAAAAATTCTAAAAATTATAGAAATGTATAATAATACTATTCACTCGACAACCAACCATAAACCCATCGACTTCATAAATGGTAAAGTTAAGGATACTGACTATGAGAATATCTATAATAAAATTCTAAAAATTAAAGACAAAACAATAGATGCTCTTAATAAAAATAGAGCCGATATTGAAATATCTCCCGGTTTAAATTTTGTAAAAGATCCGCGAAGGGGAAAAACCACTCGAAATTCAGAAAAATCGAAATAGAAATATTAGATGAAAACCATATAACTAATAAAGATACTGGTCTAAAGTATTATAATTCTCACGTCAAATACTCAAATCCAAAAAGAGATTTCAAGATAATAATAACCCATCGGTCAAAGCAAAAATAATAAAAGTTAAAAAGAAAAACCGAAATCAAAATCAAACTAAAAATTAATAAAAAAAAAATATAATAAAAAAATACATACTTCTTTTCAGATCAAAATGTTCAAAATTTCGCTTTTAATTACAATATTCATACCTTTAATATTATCACAAAAATTAGAAGTACAAAACATTGATAACAACAATGGTTTTATTACAATAAATCTAGGTAATAGAAAAATTATCAGAGATTTTAAAAAGGTATTACATATCATAAACATAACAGAATACGAAAACAGTAGAGTACTAATACACAAAAATATTGAACTAATACAACCAAATTTTAGTAACCCTATGTACAATACAATTAAACATAATTTCGATAACATAACATAATTTCGATCTACTAGATAAAAAGATAGATAATAAACCATACAAAAGACATACAAGAAGTTTATTTAACGGATTAGGAACTGGACTAAAATACCTTATCGGTACAATGGACTATAATGATGAACAAGCTATTAGCGAACAAATTGAAGCATTATCTAAAAACTCCATATTCCTTATTAACGAGAATAATAAACAAATACTAATTAACAATCACATTTCTGACCAAATCGAAAATATCACAAAGCAAATTAAAATTCAACAAAATACAATTTCGGAATACTTAAATTCGTTTAATATGCAAACCAATAATGAAATTTTGGAAATAGAAGACAAAATAAAATATATACAATATATGTATCAAATTAATTATGATATAGACCTACTCAAAACTAACGTTGATACTTACAAGTACAAGTAAATTAGGCATACTATCAAAAAACATTTTGACAGAAAAAGAAACTAAATATGTTTTCTGATTTTGAAAGCATTCAAGATATTAAAATTACTGCAAAATTTTATTTAGAACAAATTATTATTATATTACTAATTCCAGAATATAGTAAAAGACCGCTTTCTGAAATTCACATTGAACCAATACCAGATAAAAATAATAAAACTATTCTATTAGAGAACTATAACGTTCTTATAGACGACACTAATATTTGTTACAATTCAAATGTCGAAAATAATTTAAAGAAAAACTTAAAAATTATAGAAACTGAATGTATATTTAAATTTAAAAAAGCACATTGTAATATGCAAAAATTTTTAAATAAAGAAGTTAAAGAAATAATTCAAGGTATAATTATAACGAAAAATATTGAAAAAAGAAATATACAACACAATTGTAATAATTTTAACATTACTATAACAGGTAACAATTTAATAAGGTACGAAAATTGTAAAATTAAAATAAACGAAAAAACTTATGAAAATTTTTATACTAAAATTAATGACAAAATAATTTTACCTTTCTATACTACAAAAATAATTGAGAATAAAACTGAATTATATATTTAGTTAATTCATATATTAATATATGAATTATATAAAATTTGAAGAATTTCATGTAAACAATATAGAAAATAATAGAAAATATATTAACGATATTGTAAACAAAAAATATAAAGATCATGTAATAAATATATCTATCTTAATATTTCTCTTATATTTTTTATAATTATTGTAATTTCATTAATAAAATTTTTATACAAAAAGCGTAAGAAAATTATAATAAATACTTCGCCGGAGCCTCAGAGTAACGGTGGGGGTGTTATAAACGGTAATGACACCACTAACAATAAAAAAGCACTATTTTGAATATAATTATTTTTCCATAGATTTATTTTCAATAAATCTAAAGCATTCTTGTCAATTCAGCATTTGCACATTATAGAAATACATATTATTACTTTACCATAGACAAAATTCTCATTATGTTAATACGACACCTGTATTCTTAAAAAAAAGGTAAATAATTTTTATCCCATAGATTTACCTTCAGTCTACACATTCCTGCAAATTCAGCATTTGCAATATTATCATAAAAACATAATTATTTTCCCATATACAAAATTCCTACTAATCGAACTTTAAAGTTCTCACAAAATAATATTTCCAATTAATTTTATATGACATAAAAAACAAAATTATCCCATAGATTTACTTTCAATAAATCTATATACAAGTTCCTGCAAATTCAGCATCTGGAACATTATTATAAAAGCAATTATTTTTCACACAGACAAAATTCCTACTAATCGAACTTTTATTGTTCTCACAAAATATTGTTTCAATAAGCAGAAATTATAATATAAATATCAGGAAATAAGCGAATAAAATTAAGTTCTGTTCTGGATTTCAAACGATACGTTGAAGCTCCGTTATTAACTAAACATTAAATTGAAATAAAATAAAATTAAATTAAATTAAAATAAAAATTAAAGTTAAGTTATTGTATAATTGTATTAAACTTGTTTTTGTATAAAAGGAAAAAAAACGAAAAATTAAAAGGTGTTAAAACAAATATTAAATATTGTGTTTTTTTTATGTTTCCGAAAATCGAATCTAAAATTTTTACGCTCACGATATTACTTTAAAGTATGCCACAGTTAATGAAGCTGAAATTAAATGTAACATTGAAGATGATTTCAAAGTTATTAATAAATGGCTTACCAAATATCGTCTCTTACTTAATATATAAAAACAAAAATCATTTTATTCGGAAACAAAAATTTCACTAATCCAAACTTTTGTTATAACAGCGCTAATATTGAAATAGTACCAACCTCTAACTATTTAGGCTTAATATTGGATAGTGAACTAAAACGGGAAGGGCACATAAATATGGTGGCAAAAAAATTACACCTTATTACACCTTATTCATTCTAAGGCGATAAAGAACATTAATTGACACTAAAACATTGTATCTTATCTATTCATTATATATTTTGTTTGGTAGTGAGAAAGAAAGCTCCAAAAGAAAGCTATCGAGGTAATACAGTATTTTCCAATCAGTCACCCTACCAGCAGACTATATATGATCAATATATGAGTTTCATGTGCATTTGTAAACAGGAATTGTTTTTTTTTTAAATTCAGAGTTGGTTTCAAGATAGTGAATGACTATATTTCACATAGTTTCATATTATATAGGATTTGTAAGTTTCATAATCACAACACTATAAACAAATCCAACTTTTATTTAACTTTATTTAAAACTAAAAATCAAAGGAATAACTGTTTGTATAATTGTATAAAAGTATATAATGAATTGCCAACTGAATTAAATAAATATTCGTTATTTTAAGAATGAAATTAAAAAATGGTGAGCAATATAATATATAACGCAGAATATGAACTAAATTGCGGAACTTGAATCGTGAAGCTAAGGAACTTGAAGCTACTAGAAAGTAATAAAAGTACCATACACATACTATTAATAAACTATAAGACAAGACAGCAAACGCTAAGGTCATACACAAATTATATTTCTTTTTGCTAAGGAAAAGCAGTGCATACAAAAATACTTTTAATTATTTTTATACTTTTATATACCTTATAAATTACATGAATTATTATATTATAATGATGTATAAACATAAATATTATGTATTTTAACTTACCAATTATATAATACTGTTATATTAAAATAAATAAGGTAAACTGTGTAGAATTGTGACTTGCATCAAAATTTAAAATTTGGTCAAAAAAAAAAAAAATTCTGAGTAAGCTTATACTAATTGTAGAAGTTCTTTCTTACTTCAAAATATCAAGCCGCTATCTCAAAGGGTGCCGGTGTTATGAAGGTAGAAAAATCATGTAGAATTTGGTTTTCACATAACGGAGAATTTAAATCCTAATTTTAAAAAACTTATATAATTTTGATATTGATTTATAAGGTAAAAAAAATTCCTGTCGAATAGCGTTTTGAGATTGAAAAAATGTCGGGTAGAACATGAGATATACGTATTTAAAAATAGGGCTTTTTCAAAGTTGGAGGAGCTGCAGTTCCATAATGGATGGAGTTATATGAAAAAGTTTTTCAACAGCATTAATCTTTTTATGAGAGCTACCCATGGTTAAAATTGTTTTTCTCTATCTTTAACGGTGTAGAAGTTTAGTAAACAGACAGGCGGATAGACGGACAGACGGACATTTGAAGAAAAGTTTTGGATTTTCGAAGTTCAATCTCAGTATTTTTAATATTTTTGGTTTTAGGCCATTTTTTAGATGATTTGAGTAGCCAAGTTTGTGTCGACTGATTTCGTGGATGCAGTTTCTTTCGTGGATGCAGGCACATTCAGCAGGATTTTCTTAAAAGCCTTTGTTGGTTAACAAAAAATTATTTTCGCATGCTTGTTCTGCTTCATTTAAACTTTTTTTTGCTCAAATTTCTTCAATTTCCTAAAATCTTCTAGCTCTTTTTTAAATCTACTTGTACATGAAAATTGGAAATAGTGATGTTAGACTTTGAATGATTGTGATTTGGCCAGTTAAAATCCAACTAAAAATCCTTTTTTGAGCAATTGGTATTCCCTTTGGACTTTTCTTCACTCCATCTTGCAATATGTTGCTGTATACATCAGCACCAATTAGAACGTCTATTTTTCAAGTTGAAAATAGTTTAGATCTGCCAATTCGAGTCCTTTAATATGTGTCCAATTTCCAACAGTGATGGTTTAACTTGGTAGTAAATTAGTGAGCTGGTTTAGAACTAAAGCTTTGACTTGAATAATGTTAAAGTCGTTATCGTATGACGGTGTTATGAGATTTACTATAGATGTAAATTTGCCTGTAGAATTTTGTCCAATACCTTGAATATTAGCTGAAACATTGATTTTTTTATGTTTAAGGCATTGAACTATTGATGCTGTAACAAACGTTGTTTATGAACCTGGATCGATGAGAGCCCTAGTTTGGATTTCATTTCCAGTGATATGACATTGAACTTTTATATCAGCAGTTGCTACTAATACGTGCGTGCTACTAGATTTGTTGAGAACACACGTGTATACATTAGTTGAAGAGGTTGCAATGTGGCAAGAAGTTGTCGGCTGATCTGTGGATGTGAATGTGGTTGCTAGAGCTGACAATGTGAGCTGCGTGTAAGAATTTATATTGTTGAAAACTTAAACATTCTGTTTTGATGAGTAGTTTGAACCTGCGGTGGATGAATATTGGTTGGCATTAGTATTGATGTTTCTATAGAACATTGTATGATGTCCCTGATTGCAGTTTAAACAATTTTGTGGACTCGGATGGGTTTTGATAATATGGCCCAGTTTCAAACAATTGATACATAATCCTTTTTGCTTTGCTAATTCAATACATTTGATGTGATTTAGTAATAATTGGTGAAATTGTTTAATATCATGGAATCTTTAAGAAATATTGCACCTCAATGGTAGTTGAATGAAAAATTCTAAAATTTGGTTTGTCTGGTTATTTAATTTTAGCTGGTCCTGTCTTTTGGAGTAATCTTTTTATTACCTGCTATATCTTTTATCTATCTATCTTTTTATATCTTTCAATGGCCAAGTATCTTTTTATTTAGATTTATTATATTATTAAATCTTTTATTGTAATGTTTTCCATGTAGGAGTTCTGTAGTACTTCCTATACTTTGCTACCAAAGCTGATCAGTCTCGGTTGAGAGTTTTTGAATAACAATATATATGATGATTCGATCCCAATTAGATATTTCAATGGCCAAGTTTTGCAAAGTCTGCATTGGTCCTTCGAGCCGGATTTGCGGTAAATTAATAGAAAATTAGAAATACATAGATATGCGTTTTTTTTGATATGTGTTGCTATGTAGATTTGGAAATAAAAATTATTATTGAAGTGACAACACTTCTTGTTTTTTAATTAAGAAAAAAATAAAAATTAGTTTTTTTGTTAACATTTGTCTTTTTAATTTAATTTTTTAAATATTAATTTTAACAAGAGCTCATTTTTTTTCTTTTTAATTTTTTTTGATTGTTTTTTTTTGTGTTGTGATAAAATAAAATTTTTAATTTTTAATTTGTTCCTTTTTTATGGTTGCACTTTAATAGCGGTAAGATAAGTATATTTCTTTACTAATTACATTTAATAAATAACAAATTTTTTTTTTATACATATAAATTATTTTCTTTTCACTATTGCAATTTGATTTTTATTTTTTCGATTACCAAATTTATATGATTTTTAATCTTTTTTTTCGGAATAGATACATATTTAAATTATAATTCTTAATTTTTAATTAAACGCGCTCGGTTGGTTTTGTTTACATTAATTTACGTTTTTTTTTTTTTTTCCTTCTCAATATCAAGTTGTGTTAAACAAAACTATTTTACATCTATCTCCCTTCCATTCATATGATGGATGCTGGTGTTCTTCTTTGACTCTCAATTCGCTCAATTTTTAATACCACCATAGTTATTACCGTAATTTAATTTATTAATTTCTGGTGGTAAATTTTGCTTTAGTCAGTTTTTGGTTGTAGCTGGGTTCAAGAAGGTCACTTAAAAGTGTATGTTAAAAACTGTTGAACGTTGTTAAAAATCATTTGCTCGCTCAAAGCAAAATATTATTATTGTTATTAATATTGATATTAATATTAATAATATAATTTTTTACTTTATAGTGTTATCAAGCTCGGGTTATTTAAATCGTACAATTGTACTTTTGATTTTAATTTTAATTAAATTTTGATTTTGACTTTAATTTTAATTTTTAAGACATTTTAACTTAATTTTGATTCAGATTTTGATCTTGGTTAATTTTAAAGTTGATTTTTAGTCTAATTTAGATTTAAATTAGAATTTCAACTCTGATTTTATTTTAATCTTGATTTAAATTTTGTTTATATTAATAGTTCGTATATTAATTTTTCTAACAAAATTACCAATTTTATTGTTAATTTCTGGAACATTCGCGGGTTGCAAACGAATTTTCGTGCCGTCGATTGTCATTTTAGTTCAATTAAACCAGCAATCTTACCCCTATGCGAAAGACAGGTCAGCAGCCATAATGATAACTTTAGTGTTACTGGCTACTCACTTATTTCACACTTCTTACCTAAAAGAGGTATCGGAATCTATATAAAAAATTACATCGCTTTCAACACACTTAAAAAATAAATTGTTCTAACCCAACCGTCCACTATATTTGGATCAAAATTTTCGTTGAAAAGCATGTCATACATTTCTGTTTCCTATATAGATCGCCCAACACAAATGAACAAGAAACTATGGAAATCGAAAATCTATCGAACCAGATCAATGCAATTTTCGACTCATCTCCAGAAACTAACTTGTTCTGGCGGGAGATTTCAACATTCATAATAGGGTACTCCCTAGGGCCGTGCTGATCATATAGGTCACCTCTTGGATCTGTTTCTCACCACACATTCTGAAAAATATGTGGTTTCAGTTGGTTGCCCTCTGGGTAACTCCATACTCTATTGTATGGTTAATACGAGTTTCCGGGTAAGCCCAATCTCCAACCAGAGGTCTCCTCCCAAAAAATTATTTTGTCATTACAGCCATGCTAACTGAGAGGACTTTAACAACGTTTTTAGAACCTTTGATTGGTCATTCTGCTTCTGTAATAAAAATATTAACTTTGCTGCAAATGCGATTAGTGAAACTACTTTATTTGGAATAAGATTATTCATTCCTCATTCCATGAAAACTGTGAAATGGAGGTCCAAATCTTGGATTAATTGCATTTGCAAGCAAGCCATTTCTAGAAAAGAGGAGGCTCTTAAACGGTACCAAAACAACAAGTCGGAGGCTCACAGGGTCAACTATATAGTGGTGAGAAACAGATGCAAGAGAGTTATCAACAAGCAAAAATTCTTGTTCAACCAAAAGTTGAATCGTAAAATCATCCACAAGCTGAAGAATAACAAATCTTTTTGAACATTAGTCAAATGTCTAAAGGAAGATGTTAGACGGTCTTCTTTTTCACCACTTCTTCATAATAAAGGCAGAACCGTATCAGATTGTAAAAAGAAGGCGAACTTATTTGGCAAGTAGTTCGATTTCAATTCGGCACTACCACAATCAGCTCAGATGCCATCTTCTATTCCAGGAGTTGGCTGCTCCTTCAGTTAAATTTACATAAGGACGCGAGCGGTGATGAAAATCTTGAAAAATCTTGATACAAATAAGTCAGCCGGTCCAGATGGTATAACTACCGTGGTGCTCAAAAATACCTACTGCAGTATTTTAAGACCTCTGCGTAACCTTTTCTACCTTTCCTTCACTTCGGGTATCCA
Source organism: Poecilobothrus nobilitatus (assembly GCA_947095535.1). Classification (NCBI taxonomy): domain Eukaryota; kingdom Metazoa; phylum Arthropoda; class Insecta; order Diptera; family Dolichopodidae; genus Poecilobothrus; species Poecilobothrus nobilitatus. Next base: position 256,668,996 of record OX352772.1, on the reverse strand, counting down.
TTCTACCCAATTAAAGGTTGCAAATGTTTTCTCAATTCCCAAAAAAAATATCAAAAGCGACCCCTCTAACTACCACCCCATTGCTATAACTTCGGTCCTTTCCATAGTAATGGGAAAAATTTGAATCTAAAGTTTCTGAAATACCTGGATCGCAAAGGTTTGCCTTATGACAGACAATACGGGTTCAGAGCCCGTCGTTCAATGGTGATCTCATGACTTACCTTTGTGAGAAGCTAAACATCAGCCTACATCAGCCATACATCATTCTTGTAAATCCGATGTTGTGGCTCTTGATATTTCTAAGACTTTCGACTAAGTTTGGCACGATGCTCGATTGGCAAAATGGAAAGCATTAGGTCTAGGTAAGGTCTTTTTAAAATGGATTGCAGATTACCTTTCGAATAGAGACGACAGAGTTGATTTCAATTCCAAAAAAACTCAATGCTGTCTGATCTTGCGAAAACTGCTACCACTATTCCTAACCTACTATTTCAGGGAGAAGTTTTGCAGCATTCAACAGATTTAAACATGCTGGGTATCGAATTAAACCAAAAATTAGATAATGTGCAAAACAGAGCTATTCGTCTTATGAACGACCGCAGTGTAACTTCAATGTTCACTCCACTCAGCCATCGCTGTACAGTTGGGTCACTGACCTTGTTTTATAGATATCTCGTAGAGATTAACATCTGTTCGAGAGAAATAAAACAGTTAATGCCACCACTCAAAGTTTTCCAACGAGAAACAAGGAGTGCCACAGAAGCTCATCGCTATCATGTAGAGTTATCAAGATGGCGAAATACAGCTTATAGAAATTCGTTTGTTATGCGCACGTCCCGTTTATCGAACCATATACCATCACATCTGTTGGTAAAGTTGGTAATTCATATTAAAGTTTAAGAAGGACATTAACATCTTTCTTCAAAATATCCCTCCAAATTTTCCTACCTATCCCCCATAATCCCAAATTCCCCAATTCCAATTTCCCCAATCATCGTTCCCCCATCCCTATCCCCAAAACCTAGCTGTACATTTGTATTAGTATAAAAACGAGGAAGACTACAGTTACCCTTGTCAGCTCTTAAATACCCGTAGAAAGCTTTTATTGTGTTCAAAATTAAATATAGTATCACTCTGGTTATAGTCGATTATATTTTTTAGGTGCTCCAGGAGGAACTGGAGAAACATTTTTGATATCATTAATTTTACCACATATAAGATTTCACAACAACATAGCATTAGCAATTGCTTCTTCATATATAGCAGCAACATTATTAGATGGCGCTCAAAATGCTCACTAAACTAAAACTTCCTTTCAATATGCAAATAATTGAAACTCCAACATGTAACATATCAAAAACCTCAAAAATATTGCAGTAAAATAATAATATGGGACGAATGCAGAATGACACATAAAAAATCATTAGAAGCATTCGATAAAACATTACAAGATTTATGAAATAACTAATCCTTAACAATATTATTATCAGGTGATTTTAGACAGACACTATTTGTTATAACACGATCAATTCCAGCTAATAAATTATATGTGCGTTTAAAATCATTTAATTTATAGAGAAATGTTCAAAAACTAAATTTAACAACAAATATGTGTTCAAATGCAAAATGATGAATCAGCTGTATCGTTTTCAAAACAATTTTCGAACATCGGAAATGGGAAAATTCCAATTGATTACTATTTTAAAAACTCCAAAAATTCCAACAATTACAACAGGTTTAATTACAATCACAAAATGTTTGTATTTTAAAATAATCAAAAGAAGAATTTTTTGAAAGCGTATATCCAAATATTGTATAACAATATAAAAATCAATATTGGTTAAGTGAACGAGCAATATTGGCTGCAAAAAACAGGGACGTTAATAATATAAATATTGTCATTCAAAATAAAATTTTTGGTGAAAAATTTACATAAAAATTAATAAATTGTGTTATGGATCAAGATTATGTGGTAAACAGAATTTTTAAATTCATAAGATTTGTCTAGACTAGACATATTCTGCAATTTAAAATTGGAATACCAATCACTTTACTACGAAATTTTAATAAACAAAAACTTTGTAATGGTACACGACTTGCTGTTAAAAAATTAATGACAAATCTAATTGGACCAACCATTTTACTGGCAACTAGCTTTTGCTATAACCATAACAAATCACAAGGTAAGTCACTTTAAGTTTCTGATCTAAATTCGGAATATCCACGCTTCTCACACGGTCAGTTATAAGTTGGATGCTTAGGTGTTTTAAAACAATCATCGTTATATGTGTACACACCTGAAGAAACAACTAAAAATTTTGTGTACCAAAAAGCATTCAAAACTTTTAAATTTCAATATTTTTTTTTTAGTTTTTATAATTTTACTCTTAACTCTGTTTCTAGACTACTTATGAGTACTACTTTTGTAAAATGTATTCGAAAGCTTAAGAAATCCTCATTTAGACAAGTACCTATTGAATTTTCTATCTTTTACAGTTTCAAAACTGCGAGCTTCTACATTTTAAAAATGTTGAAATTTTAACAAATTTTTCTTGAAAAAATCTCATTTATGCTTTGAAAAATTTCAATTTTACAGTATTTCTAATCTCTGAATCTTCGGCTTTAATTTGCCATAAATGTAATTTTTATAATCTACCGTACCACATACCATAAATGTAATTTTCATAATTTTTGCTATTCTCTTCTTCTTTTTCTAAATAAAAATTGAATTATGATAAACTAGTTTGCAATAGAAATTATTAATTTTTTAGAGATAAGAAAAAAATTAATTACTAAAATGCAGCTGCAATTGTTGATCAAAATTTTTAAAAATAAATTTTATTTCAAATATGTTTTACAACAAATGTTGAAAATGTCTTCCTTGTTCTGAAATGCAAAGATTTATTCTTCGTTTGAAATTTTTTGGAACTTTGGTTAATACTGGACGGTTTAATTTGATTTCAATTTAAAATCAAACGATTGGAGTAAAATATATATGTATACATATTGATGTACCTATATAAAAAAAAAATGAAATTTCAGTATTTATACATATGTATTATCTTTATTACAAAATTTTGTTTTTATTTAAATTATGTGAGTTATTTAAAATAATTAAATTGATCAAATTAAACTTATTTCCAATTAAAAAAAACATTTTTATTTTTTCTTGAAATCATTATTTTACTTGGGCAAAATTGCTGATTTTTAAATACTGCTTTTTTATAAGCTATACATTAAACATAATATTTGTTTTGATTTCACATTTGATTTTGTTAATACCTATTTATTTTGTTTTTTTTTTAAATTTTTTTAAAAATAATTTATTACTTATAAATTTGTTTTTTATTTCTGTTTATATTTAATTTGTTTTAAATTTAATTTTAATAATCTACTTAACTTTTATTTTTCTGTTTACTTCATTTACTGCACTGATACTCGACCACGACTCTGCAGAATGTGTTAATAGTGCTATACTTTGACATGTTGCTGGAAGTTGTTTATCAAATGGAAATAGGTTGATGAAAAATTTGGAGTAGTTAAATCGAAATTTGTTGAATTTTTTGTTAAATTAGATGTGGTTGGCTAATGTATAAAAATAAAAATAAAAAAAGTGCTGATCTCTGATATATGTAGTTGTTTTTACTTAAGAATTCCAAGTGTATGAAGGATTTGTGGTTATGTGCTCGAACCAATACAAACTTTATATTATACGTATATAATATATATTAATATGTGTTATGTTGTATTGATAATTCTGGAACTACAAATATATAAAAACAAAACGGAATATTTTCCCGCCAAATGATGAAAATTACGCTGAAACTCTGCCACGTATAATAATGGCGGTCAAGGATATTACTGTTGTAGCTTTAAAAATGAAATTTCTTGATGCTAAGCGTATGAAATTTCTTGATGTTAAAATGATGAAGTTGCTTGGAGTTATAATGATGAATATCTTGGTGTTAAAATCATTACGCCGGGATCACCACTGTAGTGTTCGGAGTATTTCATAACTCTAGACTTCGCTCACAACTTAAATCATCGAACAATTCATATTTAACATTCAATAATTTAATATTCAATTTATATTAAAAACAACTGATTTTTTTATTCAACTGATTATTGCCTTAAAAACTAAGGCAGTGTAGTGTAGTATACGAGTGTAGTATAATTAAGTCGAGTTTATTGCTTATGTATAATCGTATTCAGTTGCGGCGAATTTATGATACAGGGTAAATTGTGCAGTGTAGACTACAAGAGCGCTACAAGTATGTGCAATAGTTTCAGTTTAAGTACTAAGTATTCATTGTTGGTGTCAAATTGACCTGTTTCTGTGTTACATTGTTTACGAAAGATGCATAAAAGTGGGGAAAAAATGAGACTGATTTGTTCAAATATAAACGCTCTTTCAAACAAAATAGCAAAGTGGTTAGTAGCTAAAACAAAAAAAATTAAAAAACTACCAATCTACGAAAATCTAGCCGTCAAAAACAGCTATAAATTCATTGAGAAAATCAAAAACTGCCAAATTCAGGATTACCAGGTAATGATTTCTTTTAATGTTGATGATTTCTTTTTCCGGCAGTACCTGCAGCTGAAGCCTTCATTTTACATGGAGAATATTTGGGAAGAACAAGAATTCCCGATAATAAAAAGAAAATCTAACTTGAACGAGCACATCTTTGTACGAATCCAACTTTTTTTAAATTTAGAAATAAATTCTATGAAATGAGTGAAGGAATAAGTATGGGAAATGCATTTTCTCCGTATAAAGCAGAGATCTTCATGGCCAATTTCGAAATAAAATTAGGAAAAGAAGATTTGATACCGAAAATATGGGTAATATATGTGGACGATATTTTCTTTATTATTAGGAAACAAGATATTGGCAAAGCTCTAAATATAATAAATGAACAATATCCGTCAAATTTACGTATGAATTGCAGAAAGATGAAATTTTTGATTTTCTTAATATGCAACTTAAAACAAATAGAAATTAATGTATATCATAAAGCTACCACAACCATAAGATATATAACATAACATTTGACTTTTTATTTTGCTCAATATAACACAAATATACCTCTTTCCACTCAATGATTCTCCGTTTGTGCAAATTATCTTAAAGTATAAGTAATTACAAAAAATAATAAGAATGTATTGAAGAAGCTGCAAAAGTCAATCGCTACAATGTTTCGTTAGTTTATCAATTAATTTTAAAACCTATTTTAAAATTTAAAAAACAAAATCTGACAACCTTATACACACAAGAGAAATATCAAAATAAATTAAAAACTAGTAAATGTAACAGGCAGTCGATGCAACGGACTTATTAATACCCTACATCTGAATAATTCCAATTAAATTAAAAATCCATAAGTTTTTGCTTGGCCCGCTTACCTTTTTTTCCTTATTCAACTAGAATTTCAGGAACGTAGAAGAGGCATCCTGTAACACTCTTGTACATAATTTCAAGTTTCTATCTTTATTAATTTTTAAGATATCCTTGTTAGCCCTTGAGAGGCATGTGTTATGTTCCCGAATTGCCAATCTAATTCATCAAATCCTCCTCAGGGACATAGAACAAATATTACAGAACACTCTTGCGCCAATTTTAAAGGTGTTATCTTTTGGTTTTGGAGGTATGCTTGTTTGCCCTAGAGCTCGTTCAGAAATTTCCAAGATCCGAACCTATGGACCCAGTCCTCCCAAATTTTAGATACATAAATGAAACACGACAGAACACCATTGTACCAAATTCAAAGGTTCCATTTAGTTGGCTTTGGAGATAACTTCGCTTGCCTAGTGGCTCGTTCGGAGGCTTCAAAAATCCGAATCGATGGTCCAAATGCTTTTAAATTTGAAACCATGGACCAAATCCTCTCAAATTTCAGAGACATAAAGAAAACATGACAGAACACTCTTGTATCAAATTTAAAAGTTCTATACTGGAGTGGTTTTGGAGGAAATCTCTTTTGCTTCGAGCTCGTTCGGAAGCTTCCAAAATCCGAACCTATTGACCGAATCCTCTCAAACTTCAGAGACTTACAAAACATGAATTTGTATAAAAACTCCAGACCACAGAGCAGCATGTTGACATTGAAATATTCAAACAACCCTTCGAAAATTTGTAGAAGATGTCGGAGGCACAGTTGTAGTAGAAAGAAAAGAATGAATCTCAGACGTGACGTGGAACTTAATCAAAGAAATAAAAATACTAACATCCAAACTTCTAGTATTCAATCAGAAAGACTAAAAACGGAATACAACAACAAAGCAGGAGATGTCAAAAAATCAGACAAACGAGATAAAAAAAAATTCTACAACAATATAGCGTTAGAAACGAAAAAGGCAGACAAATTAAACAATATGCGTCTCCTATATAACAAAATGAGAACTCTGTCAAATAAAGAAATGCAATTAGCCGATCAAAGATAAGCAAAGACATATACTAACTTCCTCTTTAGAACAAATATGAAGATGGAGAGAGCATATTAATGAAATTTCTGAAATTAGAGAAGATCAGCAGCAACAACATGAGGATCAATAATAAGTTGAAATGAGATCCCGTAGCCGAATAAACGATAACCCACCACCGATAAAAGAAATTATAGAAGTGTTGGCAAGATTAAAGAATAAAGAAGTCGAAGGTACGGATGACATTCTAGCAGAACTGCTAAAAACAAATCCAGAATACACAGTTAATACACAGTTAATACAATATTATCATTAATAATATTATCCAGAATTGAAGTGGGAATTGAAAATAATTTGCGAGATGAACAAGCTGGCTTTAGAAAGAAAAGCGGATGCATCGATCAATCAAACACCATGAGACTGATAGTAGAGCAATCAGCGGGATGGAAGTCTTCACTATACATAACATTTGTGGACTTCCAAAGGACATTTGACACCTTCAAACGTAGCGCAATACCAAGCAAAATGAACCGCCTGATCGAAAACATGTACAATATTGTGGAAACAAGAGTTCTACACAGCGGCAAACTAAGCAAACCACTAATAATGAATACAGGTGTAAAACAAGGTTGCCCAAAAGGAATAAAATGGACCATAACCAGTTGCCTGGAAAATTTAGATTATGCAGACAACATAACCCTACTCGCTTACACATATAGGGATATGCAGGAAAAACTTCAAGTCCTGAAAATCAAGGCAAAAGAAGTTAAGCTGAAGATAAACAGAAGAAAAACCAAATCATTGGGGATAAATGCCACAAATAGTCAACAACTTAAGATAGATGTAATTTAATAGAAGATGTTTCGTGCTTCAACTATCTCGGAGGTATTTTTTTTCCCCTTTCACTCCTATGAGGAGTGTAGAGCATCCACTAAGTCATTTATTATTCATATATGCCCAAGCTTCAGTTTCGTGAATCATTAATTTCACTAAGCCGTTGATTACTCGGCTGTAGCTATTGTACGAGAAAGACGTTTTTTTTTTATTTCTACACCATCTACTTTCTTATACAAGAATTATTGTTTATTATTATTTTAGAGTAGTAGTAGTATAATTACTACAAATGGAGGGGCAGATGAAGACATAGAAAATAGCCTAAAACAATCAAGAATAGCATTTTCAGATTATAGTCTGCATGAAGATCGTTCTAAAGTAGTTAACTACCATTAAGCTGCAAACATTTGTAAATAAATGCCTAAGAACCATAGTTAAGATCTTCTGACCTGGACGAATTTCCAACACAGATCTGTGATCTCTCACGAAACAAGAACCAATATCACTTCAAATAAAAAGGAAGAAATGGAAGTGGATAGGACACACACTCATAAAGGCGCCAAACCCTATAGCTCGACAAGCAATAGAATAGAACCCACAGGGCATAAAAAAAATAGGAAGACCACGCATGACATGGAGGAGAACAATATTGGAAGACCTTGAAGAAAACGGTAAAACATGGGCAGAAGTAAAACAAATGGCACAAAACGGAGTACGATGGAGGAGCTATGTGGAAGCCCTATAAAAAAAAATGGCCAAACAAAGAGAGAAATTGGTACCAGATTTAAACAGCATATCAATTATATCAAAAAGGTACAGTATACAAAATCTGACCTTTCACTTCATGCACATGAAAAATTACATTTAAATTTAACTTTTAACTTTTAACTTTTTTTTAGCGTGATGTGTGGTTATATGTGTGGGTATGTGTGTGTGCATATGTGTGTGTGTGTATGTGTGTGTGTAAGGATATGTCTGTGGGCACGTGTACAGCCTAAACGACTGAGCGGAATTTTTTGAAATTTAGTTTTGACGTAAATCTCTCGGATTGATAAGCTTTTGGAGTAAATCGAACAAGCAAACGAGGTAATTTACTAGTGTCATTTTTAAGTATTTTACGAATATTTCGTAACAGGAAAATATTAAAAGAAAAATTATTAAGAAAAGTTGTTACACAAGTAAAGAGGAAGAACTTTACCGTAGAACATTTTTTGATCCGACTAACTTTAACTTTTGTTTAATTTTTTTCTAAGTCCGAATTTCATACATATTATAAACGCCATATGAACAAATTTATTTTTGTTTTTTTTTTGATATCTCCAAAAATTTATGTGTATAATATCTATACATATTTTTCTTTTGTTGATGACGCAAAATTTAAATGGTAAAGTTGTTGTTAGCAGATTCAATATTAATGTTATGTTTGTTTTCTATTTGTTTATAGTTTTTGTTATGTTTTCCTTGTAATATTTAACAAAAAAAAAAAAGCATGTATATAATGTATGTAAGTATGCAAATATGAATATACATATTTTTACGATTAATTCATTGCTTATTATTGTTTCTGAATAAAAAAATATTGTTAAATTATTCGAAGTTATTTTGCTTTGATATAAATTATTATGTAAAAAATCTATGAATTTTGTCATTATACTTTTCTTGTTGTGGTGGTGGGTTCTGTGGTCGAGATAGCTGATTTTTTTTTAATATGTAATATTACCAACATTGTATATTAATTTTGTATTTGTAATAGATATAATAATCACAAAAAAGTTATGATGAAGAACACATTTTTCTAGTTCGAATATGACCAAAGTTACAGTATGATAGTTGTTACACGTTACTTTTCTAATCTCATTTACTTTTAACCTCTGTAACACTATTTAAATTTAAATGGCCGCTGACAACGCACAAAGTTTTTTTTAAATAAATCGAAAATCTTTCTTCACTTGACTAGTAATTTCATACACACTATATACCTATATTTATACCCTACACATAAAGTATAGGGTATATTAACTTTGGTAAGAGGCTTAAAACCACTAAAAGGAAGCGATAGTTAGATATGAACATGTATATATATTCGATAACTCAAAAACTAATAAAGCTATCTTGATGAAATTTATATAGTAGATTACTAATTACAAAAGGAAGGCGCAGATTCTATCTGGCCAAAATCGATCTATGGGTGCGGATTCTGGAAGCTTCCGAACGAGCCAGGAGCAAACGCGATTATCTCCAATACCAACAAAGATAGAACCTTTAAATTTGGTAGAATGATGTTCCTTCACGTTTGACTTATGTCTTTGAAATTTAAGAGGATTTAGTTCATGGGTTCGCATTTTGGAAGCTTCTGAAAGAGCCCCAGAGCAAACGAATATATCTCTAAAACCAACAAAGATAGAAGCTTTAAATTTGGTACAATGATGTTCTTTCTTGTTTAATTTATGTCTCTGAAATTTGAGAGGATTTGGTCCATGGCTTTGCATTTTGGAAGCTTCCGTACAAGCCATAAACGAGTACATCCGAAAAGAGTATATATCTAAAACCAACAAAGATAGAAACTTTATGTTTGGTACAAGGGTGTTCTGTTAAAATTAAGCTTTCAACTCGTAATTTTAACTGAATATTTGATAAAATTACTTTTAAGCCTTTTTATTAGTTATTTTTTTCCAGTTGCTTTTTGACATTTGTAAAAGTAGAATAAGAGAATTTTATTTTTCAAAAAATAAGAGTGGGATTGAAAGTTTTGTTTGAAAGCTTTTTAAGATAACGTAAAATTTATTGAAAATTATCGTGCGAATGAGGTAAGACATTTTAAATTAATATCTGTCGAGTTTTTAGTTTATAGCTTAAAAACTAAAAACTCGACAAATTAAAAAGATTAAACTTAAATTAAACTTAAAAGGATGTTCAAAATTGAGGTATCATTTTGATTTTGCCGCCATTTTTTTTCTACCTGGAATTTTTATACGAGGTTTCTTTAGGTATATTCTAAATACATTCCGGTTAGTTAATATAGAACGTTACACGAAGGAACAACGTGTTTTGTTATTACTTTTTTTGAAAATGGTAAAAGTTTTCAAGGTGTAATTAGGAAATTTCGAACAAAATTTGGTAGAGAAAATGCTCCAACAAATCGTGCCATCAAGCTGATGGTTGATAAATTTCTAGAAACTGGATCTGTTTTTGATAACAGAGGCAACATTTATCAACGTAGTGGCCGTTCAACCGAGAATGTAGCAGCTGTGAGCAGAATTGTTGAAGAAGATCCAAAAACTTCCATTCGTCATCGTTCGCAGCAATTAAACATCAAACCATCCACATTATTCAACATTTTGCATCGTGATCTCCATTTAAAGGCTTATAAGATCCAGCTGACGCAAGAATTAAAACCAACTGACCATGCATTACGTCGGCAATTCGTTTCTTGGGCAATCAAAAAACAAGAAGAAAATGAGAATTGTTTTAACAAAATAATCTTCACCGACGAAGCTCATTTCCAGCTCAATGGCTACGTCAATAAACAGAATTGCCGCATTTGGGGTGAAGAGAATCCAAGGGTCATCTTAGAGCAACCAGTACATCCACAAAAAGTTACGGTTTGGTGTGGTTTGTGGTCAGGAGGAATCATCGGACCATATTTTTTTGAAAACGCAAATGGAAATGCGATTACGGTCAATGGAAATAGCTACAGGGAGCTGATCCGAAGCTTTTTGTGGCGGGAAATTGATGATTTGGACGTAGAGAATATGTGGTTTCAACAGGACGGTGTCACTTGCCACACAGCAAGAGAAACAATGGATCTTTTGAAGGAAAAGTTCGAAGATCGCATTATTTCTCGTAGAGAAGGAGTGATGTGGCCACCAAGTTCGTGCGATTTGACACCGTTGGATTTTTTTTTTGTAGGGTTTTGTGAAATCGAAAGTGTACAGCAATAATCCCACAACAATTCAAGAGCTTATAAACAACATTATCGAGCAGATTTCAACCATTGAGAACAGTTTATTGAACAACGTGATTCAGAAATTTGGTAAAAGATTGGAAGCCTGCCGAAGTAGTAGAGGGGGCCACTTGGCCGACATAAGTTTTCATTATTAACCGGAACCTATTTGTAATAAATTAAAATAAAAATATATTTAATATTTCAAAAAAAAAAGTCTTTTTTTATTAAAATTAAAATGATACCTCAATTTTGAACACCCTTTATAATATATATTTGTCAATAAAAAAAAATTTAATTTAACAATTTTAACAAATTAAATTTAAATTTAACAAAATGGAATTTTATAAAAAAAAATATAAAACTTTGCTACACATTCCTCGTCTTGGTACACGTCTTGATGCTAGCTCGTCTTTTTTAAGAAGAAGGTAAAATTGTTAGATTATAAACCAGTTCGTTGTTGTTCGTCATATTTTATTTTTTTAAATCTTTTTCAGCACAACAAAACACATGTCTTTCGAAATTTTTAGAGTGACCAGATTATCCAATTAATATATTGTTGGTATTAGTTGAATCCCACACTCTGCCATCCTACGCTTCATCTGTCGCAGATAATGCCGGTGAAAATTTTTTTTGAAAGCTTCATATAATTGGCGCAATTTGTAGTCGTCAACGGATCATCCTGGAAACCTTCCTTAACCACCTCATAAATGCTGTTTGCTTTGGCATTTGTAATTCTGTATGGACCAAAAATTGTATTTTTTGATTTATTGTCTATTTCGAATTGTGTTTTTAATTGCCACCAAGTCTCAAACTTCGTATTTTGTTTGCTGTTTTCTTCTCAAATAATAATACTTTCGATTTTCTTCCAGGATTTTTTTAATTTGTAACTTTGTATTTATTCGTAATTTATTTTTTGATTCTTCAAACGTGTTTTGAAATTCCTTTTCTATCAAAGACTTGATCTTGACATCGTCTGGTGATTTCATTTTGGTTAAACATTTTGGATGTCCGTGGTAATAACATCCATAAAATTCAAATATTTCATTGGTTTTTTCACAAAAACCTTCTAAATTGAAGAGCAATTCAAATGGTGTTACACCAATGCTTCGATTGTATGATGTATTCAAGGTTTGTTAACCTTTTTCACCGTATTGAAACCATTTTGCTGCATTTTCTGTTGAAAGTTTGCTTAAAACCGAAATTATTGTAGAATTCATTCGTTCTTTTTGTCCGGTTGGGAAGCCTGGTGATTACTGCATGATGTTTTATTTTTCTTCTACACAGTATTTTTTGAAATCTTCCGAAGTGAATGCATTACCACGGTCGTAGATTATGCGGGACGGGTTGTCAAAAAAACATTTTTGGATGTTGAGTTTATTAATTACTTACTTAATAATAAAATCTTTTATTGTTTGTATGTAATGGTCTTTTTCTTTGGCTGCTTTTATTCGTAAGCCAATATTGTTTGTAGAAATAGTCATAACAGGATATCTGCTAAGGGCATCCACATGCCGCATACGGTTAGCTGATCTATGTTCGATAGTGTAATCGTACTCCTCCAACATGAATGCACATCTTGCTATTTTATCATATAAATCTTTTTTACTCATAGTTTTCTGAAAAGCTGAACAGTCTGTAATTATTTTGAATTTTAATCCCAAAAGATAAACTTTAAATTTCTTAATGTCCTCAATCACAGCCAAAACTTCAAGTTCATAACTGCTGTAGCTTTGCTGTGCAGTATTAGCTTTTTTACTCATATAATAAACTGGATGGAAGTATTACACCAAACCCGAATTTTATTGCATCAGTATGTAATTCGGTTTCTGCTTTCCTATTAAAAATCTGTAAAACTACTTTTTCTGTTAAGACTTTCTTTAATGTGTTAAATGCTTACTTTTCTTCATCTTGAAATTCAAATAAGCTATTTTTCTTTCGTAAATCGTTCAACTATTTAGCGATTAGTAGCGATAGTTTAGCGATAGTACGGTACAAATTTGCGGAAATATCCAGATAAGCCTAAAAAACTTCCTACTTGCTTGATGTTTGTAGTTTCAGAAAATATCATTACTGGATAAATTTCGTTCATTCTCATGGATAAATTTTTGCCATTTTCGACTGTGTATCCTAAGAAATCTACGCGTTTTTTTAAAAAATGTGATTTTTTAAAATTTATTTCAAGACCATGATCAGCTTTCTGTAAAATTATAATTGCTTGTTTTTCATCTGAAGCTAGAATAATGAGATCGTATAAGTACACCAATACAGGACCTTCACTGATTAAATCTCAAAATATACAATTAATAAATCTTTGAAAAACAGCTGGTGAATTTGACAGTCCGAATGGCTTTCAGCATCTACATCCGTATGGACAAATCCATTTTTTAAATCGATCGTACTAAAGATCAAAACATCTTGTAGGTTGTCCAATTGCTCTTCAATCAACGGAAGCGGCTGACTATCTTTTGCTATTATTTTATTTAGACGTCGGTAGTCTATACTTACACGATGAAAGCCACATTTTAGGACCAACTACCACTTGACTTGCATATTCGGAGTTCCAAGGTTCTATTGTTTTTTTTTAGCCATTCTTTTTTCACAATTAATTCAGCTTGTTTTAAAAGTTCTCTACCAATAATTGATTCATTCGACATCGAAAACTTTGGAGCAATGAATAGGTCTGTTATAAATCCATCTTCATCAATTTGGATTTTCGCCTTCAAGTTTTCTATAGTTTTTACCGATGAAGAAGCTAATCCTTTTAAAGGAATGTGGAAATCATTAAATTTTGGAGATCCTATTGATTTATACACTTCTCTTTAAAGATTTACCTCACTACCAGTATCTATCTGTTAATCCGGAAGTGTTGAAGTCATTAATTTTAATATTGTTGGTTGTAAAATTGGTTTTTATGCAATTTATTTCTTGTATCTTTCCTTTTGGTATTTCGCGTTCGGATTGCTGACTGCATTCGGAAGATTTGTGACCGAAATTTTTGCTTTTGAAAGATTTTAAACCTTTCGTTTTTTCTCTACAATCGAGTACTTTGCAATAATTTGGGTGATTTTTATAATTTCTAGAAGAATGGTTTATACATATATTATTCTTCAATAGCAGATTCTACAAAACAGATACTACAAAATAGCAAATATATATTAATATGCACATATATTTATATACATATATTGTTATATATTGTCGTACATTGCATTATTTCTTTAAAAATATTTCATTCATAGAAGAATTTCATATAAATTCAGCAAAATTCGTATGTACGCCGCTATATTCTTATTATATATATCATTCATTTTTCAGTGACATATACGATATGTATATAAACATGATATACAGGGTGGGCCAAATGAGACCTAGTGATATAAAATACTTGTAATAATCGTTTTTGTTAATGAATGTTTTTGTATATATTAAATACATTTCATGGAAATTTAACGTGACTATGTGTGAAATATAACATCAGACAAATGACCACCATTTTGCTCGATACAGACATTGGCTATTTTTAGCGCATTTTGCATTACACCACGTAATGTTTCTAGTTGCAGGCTCTGTATTTCGCCTTAAATATTCTCCTTCAGCTATCCAATTGTCTCTGTCTTTATCTTTTAAATATCCCCGTAAAAAATAGTCGGGCGCAGTTAAATCTGGTGAACGAGTTGGTTAAGGGAAATCTGAATTTTTTGAAATTATGCGTTCACCAAAACTTCACGTCCATAGTTTGCCTAGCATGTCCATAGTTTGCCTAGCAGTATGCGTAATCACTCCATCTTGTTGAAACCACAAACTAGCTTGTTACTCCACCATTGGCCGCAAAAAGTTGTCGATCATTGTTGGGTAAGAAGCCCCATAGACTGTTTCTGGCGTTTCTCCTCATTCTCAAAGAAATATGGGCCGATGATTTTTGTGACCATAACACCGAACCAATCAGTACATCTGATTGGGTGTGACTGATATTGATGTATTGCGATTAGATTTTCAGTGCCCCACAATCTACAATTTTGCTTATTGGCATAGCCATTTAAATGGAAATCCGCTTCATCCGAGATCAAAAACTTATTTAAAAAATCATTTTCTGTGGGTAATTGTGTAAAGCGAATAGCGTATTGTAGTCTTTGTTGGGGGTCTTGCGGTAGTAATTGTTGCACAATTTGAATATTGTATCGATACATTTTAAGATTCAACTTTAAAATTCTGTGTAATGTTGTTCTGCGTATACCCGACGCCATAGGACCATATCTTATTCCTCTTAAATTTGTCAAATTACTTTTACCAATTATTTTGTCCTATATTACACATATTTTTAATACTATATTAACTACATCTGAGTACCCTGTAGTTTGTTATATGCCGAAATTACTTCCACTTTCGAAGAAACTCATCCAGCTATAAAATATCTTAGGCCTATTAGTATTCTTTCTTGTCTTTCTAAGGCATCCGAATCAAACTACACGAGCAAGTTCCTAATTACCTTGATGGAGGTAACCTCTTATTTGAATATCACTCTGGTTCCAGCAAGAATCACAGCACTAAAACAATTTTACTTGAAATCACGGAAAGCATTGCTTGTGCGATGGACAGGATAAAAGCTACTCTGCTGATTCTATTGGATTTTTCAAAAGCCTTCGACTCAGTTTATCATAATTTACGATGTGCTAAATTCATTTGTTATTTTTCATTTCATAGATCTGCTGTAAAATTAATTAAAAATTATTTATCTAACAGAGTACAGTTTGTAAATCTAAGAGGATCCACTCTGACCATCTAGTTCTTAAGTGTGGCGTTCCTCAAGGTTCTAAACTTTGTCCTCTTTTATTTGCTTTATTTATTAATGATCTACCAGACTGTCTAAGTCAGGCTCATTGTAGGTGGTTTGCTGACGATGCACAAATTTTTATGAGCACTAATTTTCACAAACTGCCCTCAAATATCCGAAAATTAAATGATGAACTGGACGCCATTTCTTATTGCGCAGAAACCAACAGTCTTAAATGAAACCCTGTTTAAGTCCCAAGCAATGGTCATTTACTTGCATTCGATATGTGCACATTATCTGGCTGCACTTAAACTGAATGATAATATTATCCCTTACGTGGAAAGTGCTAAAAATCTTGGGGTTGTGTTTAATAAAACTTGGAATTGAGCTGAATACATATCACAAACTGCGAATACATTATGCAATTCTTCCGAAACTTTGGAAGATATCTTCTCGTAACTTAATGCGGACTCATTAAAACTCTGGTGTTACCTCATTTTCTATATTGTGACATTGTATTTTCTTCTATGAGTGCCGGTTAAAGGGATGGAATTAATATAATTTATAAAGCGTGCGCGAGATATGTTACAAATCGTCGCAGATTTGATAGTATTTCTCATGTATCTAAATGTATTCTCAATTGTACTTTTAATAATTATTTGAGCCTTAAATACCTTTCTTTCTTGTACAGTCTAATCATTTAATTTTAGATTTTAAAATTCCAAACACTTTTGAAATATATTAATCTCGAATTGTATTAATCTCTCTATAATATACACATTATAAAGACTTGCCGTCTCAGTGTATATGGAGAAAATAAATAAATAAATAAATATATAAAAAAAAATAAATATATGTAGTACAAAATTCTGGAATGAAACAAATTTGACTAAAACAGGTATAAGTATACCCAATTTAGCAACCGACTTTCATAGTTTATTTTAAATGGTAGATAATAGATATTCAGTATGAATCAATATCATTGTCCATATACATAAATATTTTTCAAAAATTTTTAAGTTTTCATTCATAAATTTCTATTTGAACTTTTCAGGCATATAAAAGTATGTATACACCAAGCTACCTACTGCATACTGATGCACATCTGTAGCTTCGAATTCTAAATACACACATCAATACGTATGTAAACAAAAAATCTATATATTCATCGTATTATTTATTATACGTAAATATCTACATATGCAACAAACAAAAATTTAAAAATGATTGGCGACGTTTTGTTCTTGCAAGTTAATGATAATAATTATATTTATTTATTTCTTTACAAGCTTAGATCAAGAAGGTTACAAAATCAAAATGTTACTTAAAATTAATATTAACAATATAAAGAGAAAAAAAATAAAATAAAATAAAAACTACAATTAAAGATTACTAATTAAATTCGAATTAACAAACTAGAAATAAAGAATTTGTATTAACAAAACAAAACAATAAATTTTTAATGAAGATAATTTGCTTATTCTAGAAAATTGGTAAATAACAGAATATTAAATTATTAAATATTATAAGCTTGAAAATCAGACTTGAAAATCAGATAAACCTTAGGTAATGAACTTCAATTAAAAATAAAAAAAAATTAATGACACGAATATAGACAGTTCTTTAAAGAATCTTTTGTTAATAACAAATCAACTGTACATTTGTATTAAAGGTTCCATCCTAAAATTTGGTTTTAAAAGGAGGGTGATTTTGGTTGGTTAAAGTCCAACACTACCCTAAGGAAGCATGTGCAGTTGTTCTTGGAGACTTTCGAATTTTCCACCAATCCGTTGGTTTTCCAAAACCGTTTTTCCAAGATGTTGAAATGAATCAAATTTAATCTATGTTCATAAGGAGGTAAAATTAAAGGATTAGATCAAGGTGGATGACGAAGAGCAAGTCTAAGAAATTTTTTTTAAACAGATTCTATTCTTTTTATATGGATTTGGTAAAATGGGTTCCAAACTTGGCTGGCATATTCAAGGTTAGGCCTAACTAAGCAAGTGTAGAGAGATTTAAGAACATAAGGATCATTAAAGTCCTTACACCAACGTTTTATAAAACCAAGCATAGAATTGGATATATTTAAAATATAAGTGTAGTGAGAATGAAATGAAAGCTTACTATCAAAAAGTACGCCAAGATCTTAATTAAACTGACATTTATAACAACTTGGTTATTAATAGAGTATGAATACAAAATTGGAATAGAGCGACGAGCTAAGCGAATAAAAGCACATTTTTTTATATTTAGAAGGAGGTTATTATTACAACACCAAATATAAAAAGCACTAAGATCATCTTGTAAAGCTAAAGCGTCATCAAAAGAAGTGATTTTTTTATAAATTTTCATATTATCAGCGTAGATTTTAATTTTGCTGTTTAATATAGTTGATATAACGTCGTTGATAGAAATTATAAATAAAAGGGGACCAAGATGACTGCCTTGAGGTACACCAGTTGTAGCTTTAAATTTAGAAGAAATTATAGATCTAAATGAAATAGAGTAACTTTTACGACAGGAGGTAACAGAGAATCTAAAACAGGGTAGAACTGAAGTAAAATCGCTTTTTAAATTAGTTGAAGAGAAGAATACATTTTTATTAACTTCATCAAAAATATTAGAGTTTAAGACAGACGAAGAAACAGTGGAAGGGTTTAGACCAGGCTTAGAATGATATTTTTTTTGTAATTTTGTTAAGATTACTCGTATTAGTCTGTCGTGGTTTATGGTTTTATAGTTTCGCCTTGAACAAAGTTTTGATATTTAGTAAAAGTATTTGATAAAGATCCTGTAAATTTAATTTTAGATCCTTTATTAAAATTTTGTTTTTTTTTTTGATATTATTATTTAGTATAGTTTGTTCATTAACCTTACGCTTACTTACTTGAATAATACAATAATACAACCGAGTCTACTCGACTTAGTAAAGTTGTTAGGATGTTTCAATATTTCCATGCAAAATGGCGGGCGGATACTAGAAAACAGAGATATTTTAAGTTATTTTTTCTTATTCGTTTAGGTGTAACAATCGAGCAAGAAACTATATCGATATTGAATTCTTTTCTTAAAAAGCTTAACACACCATTAACACTGAAGGAGCAAGGAACACCTTTGATGACCAATGATTTGTTCGAATTTTAGGATATGGTTGAATATTGATTTGATTGCTTTAATTTACGAATTCTGCAATTCCAATCCTCTTTCATCCACTGAACTTCAAATTTATGAACAATTATGGCGTCAGTTTTATGAACCGACAGAACACTTTTAATACGTGTCGGCGGAGTATTACTGATGGGTGAAATTAAAGTATTTTGGCCCTTGAACTCTTCTAAAAGTTCAAATAACATAGAGTACGACGAACTTAATATATCATTATGTAATGATTCGAAATTAGAAAGTAGCTTATGATGATGAACTGACAGTATACTATTCAAACTGTCTAAATCTAAAAAAGGTTGCTGACGACTAGGAACGGCCTCCATGACATCTTTTAAGTTTCTTTCCAAGCTGCTGATTTGAACAGAAATTAATTTTAACAGTTCCTGCTTGAATCCGGAACTAAATAATATTTGTAGTACGCTCTCTCCATAATGAATAAAATGAAATAATATATAGTTTTGTAAAATCGCTTTTATTTATACTTTTTTAAAATGTAATACAATTTTTTTTGGAATTGAACTATTGGAAAAGTTTATTTTGTATCCATATTTATCACATAAAAGTAATGAAATGTTATTAAATGATTTCTCCACATTGCAATATTGAATATTACTGAATTCTTTTACAGTATCAGTGAAAGAATTTTGTATGTTAACAGATCTTAAACACCTTATATCATTATCACCTATTTTTTGCGGTTCAATTATGTCGTGTATATAAAAAACATATCTGGTTTACTAATGGGAATTAATTGTACACTATCTATAAAAGTTTTGAGAACTTCTATTACACGTGATTTATATTTTTTAAAATCTGTAACTTTAAAAGATATTTGATTGAAACATGTTGTCAAAAGTCCTACGAGGGTATTAGCGTAATTTGCTCTTATTTTTATATCTATTTTAGGCTTAGTAACACATATTGTGGTGTAACTTAAATTTGTAGGCATCTCCTCAGCTTTTGTTGGTTGTGTATAATGAACCTCATCATTTATAAAATTAAAAATTCCCCAAATCAACTGTCTTTCAACTTCTTTTCTTGTAAACCTCTTAAGTGGGCGTGAATTAGTGTTGGTAGTAGAAAAACTTTCCATTCGCATATCATTTGTTTTTCTATGTATGGAATATATGATGTTCCAACTCCTATCATATCTTTCTGCATACCTTTAATAAATATTTGAGTACTTTTTTCCCATTCTTCACCATACAGATTTGGAACGAAATCATTAACATACATTTCTGGAACGAAATCATTAACATGCATTTCTGAAATACCGGCTTTCCACATTGAATGTATTTATTCATTTTATTTCTAAAAGATGATAATGAATTTTCTGGATAATAGTTCATAAATGAATCACTGAGTAAAGTGACATAAAAATCATCATTTACTTGTATGTTGTCCATGAGCTTGCGGATTTATTCTTACGAATTGGAAAATTAAGTTCTGTTTGAGTATTACTTGCTGCTGACCTTAAAACAGGTCCTGATGAATTATTCAACTCTTTGCTATTTATAGTTTTTTCTTTTTTCGTTGGTGGGCTTGGGCTATCTAAAGGAACAGTTATAATATCTCCTGTATCAGTTTCAAAAATTTGTACATTTTGATTTCTAATTGATTTTCTTTTTCTAAGATGTTCTCCAACTGAAGCAGCTGACAATGCTTTTGTTAAAACATTTTCCTGAATTTCATCATCAAATACTTCGTCATCAGCTTCTTTTTCTTATACTTCTTCTTCTTCAGGAACAACTTGTATTCCAACATTCTTATATTCAGGAAAATGCGATTGAGCTTCCGCATCTAAATACATTGGTTTTGCACGAGTTTGAGTACCTTTTGTTTCCGTAATTTTTACTTCCTCTTTATTTCTAGGAAGTACTCTATTTTTGTTTCTTATTTTAAATAGATTTTGTCTGTATAAATACCATTTTTGAGTGTCTGTTAGATATTTATTTAACAATATTTTTTTCATATTTTTATCCAACTCATTTAATTCAAAGTCTGCATTTTGTTTCATTTTCTCACAAATCTCGGGTTTTAGTATAATCATTTTGTTAAATGTTGTATTATTAATTTTATAAAATTTCCGATTATCCCTGATAGTACTGCACCAAGAAGTGTAGGTAAAGATCCACCACGTTGAATAATGATTTTTCTTTTACTATTTATAGATTTTTGAAGGCAAATGAGGGATATCAATTCCTTTTTATACTTTCGTAATTGGGTTGTTGATTTTTTACTTAGATTACAATTACCTTTTAAAATATTTAAAGCAATTTCACAAAATGTTTGGATTACTTCAGGGTCACAATGTTTTATAATTATTTTCTGAAATTTCGGTTTAGAGCTTTTTAATAGGTGCAATATATGACGGTTGACCTTCAAACGTTTCATATTCTTTGCCAAATTGTTCTAATTGATCTCTTGTACAAAAACACAAACCCTTTCCAAATATATCACTTATTAATCGAAATATATCATTAACGTCTTGAGTAAGATCTATTAATATATACCCGTATGGTTCTGACATCTCTTCATTATATACTTTTTCAAATGCTTTGATTTGATTGGGATATATTTGGCGAGCTAGAGGTAATATCTGCGATTTATCTCTTGGGTTTTTGAAAAGTACTAGATATTTACAGTTAAGCGAAATATCTCTTGGACAATTTACCCTGGTGAAAAACATTTTGTGTTACAAATATTACAGATAAATTTCTATGGTGTGATCCTCTAGTAAATAACTCACATACATACTTATCATGGGAATTTAACATCATATCATCGATAATAATTAACAAAGGTTCTTGATTGTCATTAAAATCCGGAATAGTGTTACTATATTCCACATCTTTTAAATATTTTGGAACGGCATTTTTGTCTGGATTACACCAAATAATTCTATTAATATGTGTTTGTACATTTTCTTTTTTATACTTTATTAAATTATGAATAAAAGTGGTTTTACCACAGCGTGATGGCCCCGCTACCATCATTGTAAATGGATGAAATAGCATAGTTGTATTAGTTAAAAATGGCACTGTTAACCTATATTTATATGAAAAGCTCTTTTGCCGAAGTGAATATAAATGTAAATTTATTTATTCTAATAAGTATTATTATATATATTATTTAAGTATTCTTACACAAATCGTCGACATGGTTAAACGAGTTCCCATAGTTGACCCACAATTTTTACAAGGAAATGAAAAGCAATATTTCCTAAAAGAATTAG
The DNA here is from genome assembly GCA_947095535.1 of Poecilobothrus nobilitatus. Taxonomy (NCBI): domain Eukaryota; kingdom Metazoa; phylum Arthropoda; class Insecta; order Diptera; family Dolichopodidae; genus Poecilobothrus; species Poecilobothrus nobilitatus. The sequence continues at coordinate 256,646,625 of OX352772.1, read as the reverse complement.
CTATACTTGAAAAAGGAAGTTTAATTCCAACTGTCTATCACTTCAAAGCACCGTACCCCTCAGAGGAACTTAGTCCGGATATGAAATATAATAACCAGTATTGCGAAAATAAAATAAATGGACTTAAATGGAATAACGGTCTAGTTGAATATTTAGATGTAAAATGTATATTAAAACACTATTTAGAGTCGGCTGAAAAAATTTATGTTAAAGGCGAACAAAAAAAACTATTCCTTCAAAAGTACATTGACAGTGATAAAATAGAAGATTTAAGCAGAAACTTGCCGTCATTACAAAAGATTGATAACTTTAAATCAAATTGTCCTATACACTTATTAAACAACAATTTCAGATGTGCTGTTAAAAATTGTTATAATGTATATATGTATCTTTTAAAAGAAAAAATGTTAGATTAAGACAGCACAGATTTCTATAAAATTGTAAAATATTTTCAAATAAAAAATTATTTCAAACATATAAATAAATTTGTTTTATTTTTTTTTTTTAACACAACATAAGAATGCATCTTTTTTTGTTCTACATTCTTACATATCAATAAAATCTAAAAATACTAATAATTTGTTCTTTCCTCTTCTTTAAATATTTCATCAGAACAAAAAAGAAAAGAAAAAAATTCATCTCAAAATATCAATTTGGTCAAGGTTGATTCAGATTTAAAAACCAGCTTTGCACTTTTTTCTTTTAATTTTAAAAATTCGCATAGGTACTCTTTTTTTCTCTTTACATTTTATAAAAACGCATTTTTCTTACTATTTCCATTCACACCTATTACTTAAACCACATGTTAGATATTTTTGATTTCCTGTTTGTTTTCTTTTTATTCATATTTTTGTCAACATTCTTATAAAACAATAAAATCTTATACGGTGATACTCGCAATTAATTAATGGTTTTTATTTCTTCTTCTTTAAATACTTCATAAAAAAAAAGAAAAAACAAGGAAAAAAGAAAAAAAATGCATCTCAAAATTGCATTAATTTTGTTGATTCTTTATCTAAGATTTAAAAAACCAGTTTGCACTTTTTTCTAATTTTAAAGAAACGTATAGGTACATTTTTTTTCTCTTTACATTGTATGAAAAAGCATTTTTTTTTTCCTACTATTTTCCTGCATACCTATTACTTAAACCAAGTATACAATCTTTATAAACAACTGACGATCGCCCAGTCTGACCTACTTTTAAAATGACCTTGACATACTTCCTGTCTGGCCTTCCGGGTGGCCTTGACCTACTTCTGGGTGACCTTGACCTACTGACCTGTCTGGCCCAAGTGCCTACCTGTCTACTTACGGATCATCACAGTCACTATTCAGAGTAACTTTTTTTGTCGAAAGATCATTAGATAGTGCATCAAATGATTTGGCCATGTCTTGAAATGCGTTGGTGTTGGCACTAATTGTTTGACTAGTCTTAGCTAATAGGCCCGATTTAGCACTATCAAGACTAGAAAATAAATTGTGTATGTTATCAAACATACTTCTTAACAGCCCCTCGTAGTTCTGGCAATCCTCACATATGAAATATGAGTCAAGGTGATACCAATCTCTACTTAAGCCATGGATATACCATGGAGTTTTCTTTTACAAAAACCTTTACAGATTACAAATTTAATTTTTTTATCATTAATAACACTTTCGAGATTGCATTTGTAATCCATGGTTTATAAATTTTTAAGTAATATTTTATAAAATGAAAACAAAAGTTTAAAGTTACTTGATATAAATAAGTTTAAAATATATACTATATATGTTTTATACTTTTTTAAAAAAGAAAAAGATTTTTTTTTTTTTATAATTTTAAGTAAACTTATTAATTACTTTTAACAGAAGCAAAAAAAAAATTTCAAAAGATCAAGTTACACAAATAAAAGTTTAATAGAATTATTTTTTTATTAGAGTATGATTTCAATTGTTCTTATTTTACTTCTATTTATTGTTGTTGTTCATTTTTATTAATAGCAATTAAAGTTAATAATATGTGGCGATTATAGATTTAATAAAAATGCAAACACTGCAAAATGAATTAACACACTTTGAATAACTGAATTTGTAAAAAAAGAAATAAATTAAATTATAACTTAAATATATAATTATAATTAAATAATAACATTAAGTAAGAACTTTTAATAAGAACTAATTAACTTGAAGTTAGAGATAGAACTATATATTTATATAGGTATAGTATAGTATATTGCTTTGCTGTTTCTTTAGTTGTTGATACAAAAAAGAAAAATGTATAAACTAAATGTATAATTACATATATATATACATTTAGTTTTGTATATATGTATTTTGTATATAGCTAATTATATTTTTTAGATTTCCAAAATATATTAGAAGGCAACAACCAAATAAACACATGAGGTGATGTTGCTTGCTATTTATTCCAAGCAAATATTATATTCATATGTACATTTAGTTTTGTCTATAGCTAATTAAAAGTTATCCAGCCAATGTTGCAGTGGTTAAGACACCGGCCTTTCATACGAAAAGAATCGGGTTCAAACCCCGGCTGGGTCATATAGATTAATAAAAAATAATATAGATTTTTCTTATAATATATAATAATTAGTAGAATATAATTAAACTAAAAATAAGTATATTTTGTCCTATAAATTATAATTTATTTATTTATTTATACTGTTTAGCACAAACAGTTTACATAAAATTTATAATATATATAATAACTAGTAAACAATAATAAATTGTTAAATACAATAAAAGTTATAATAAAAATTACATAATTGTTAAGTATAAATAAACTTAGAACTAAGATTAAAATTAAAAATCATATACATAGATATATACTTTACAGTGCAACAAAAAACAAAAACAAAAAAAAAAAAATCCTAATATTAATAGCGATTGTATAATTTTTGTTTTTGGGAATGTTTTGAAAGTGTAAAGTCAATGTTAAGTTTATGTTTGTTACCTATAATAAGCATCCTATTAATAGGTTCAAATTTGCCATAATTAGTCCTATGATTATAGGTTTTAAACAAATTGCAAGAGCGAAGGCGTTGAAGATTTCTAATATTAATTTTACTAGAAATTAAAGTAGATTTAACATAACCCTTGACAATCTCTGTAATGAAAATAACATCAGAAACCTCACGTCTAAAACTTAAAGTACACAAATCAATTAACTTTAGCCTTTGTTCATATGGTGGCAAAATAATAGGATTTGACCATGGTAAGTGGCGTAAGGCAAATCTAAGAAAGTTTTTCTGTACTGCCATGTAAAATGAAGACTAAACTTGACTAGCATATTCCAGGTTCGGTCTTACAAGACAAGTGTATAACGACATAGGAATCTGAAAATTCCTTAGAAGAACGTTTAACAAACCCCAATAATGAATTAGCTTTATTTATAATATTATTATAATGAATTTTAAAACTAAGTTGGGAATCAAAATACACACCTAAGTCTTTTATTGAAGTAACTTTAGGTAAACTAATACCATCCAAGTTATAGTTGAAATAAATAGGACTAGAACGACGTGTATAAAATAACAATGCGCATTTATTTACATTAAGTAGTAGACAATTATTAACGCACCAATTGTTAAAATTTTGAAGGTCATTCTGCATAAGGACGGCGTCCTTATTAGATGTCATTTTTTTTAAAGATTTTCATATCATCAGCGTAAACTTGAAGCTCACAATTAGAAATGATAGAAGTAACATCATTTACAGATAAAATAAAAAGTAAAGGACCAAGGTGGTTACCTTGTGGAACACCGGAATTTGCCACGAATGGTTCTGAAATCACATTTTTGAATATAACACTATAAGAGCGATCACACAAATAAGAATATATCCACTTTAGGAAAAACTCTGGGAAGCCATATTTTTTTAGTTTTAGTAATATAATACTATGTGGCAATAGATCAAATGCTTTACTAAAATCAGTATAAACAACATCTGTTTGAAAACCTTCTTCCATGTTATTGAGGGACGTTGTTTCAACTAGGTTTGTCATAGTAGATTTTTGTTTTACATCAATTAGATAACCAATTGATAACCAATTAGATTTTTGTTGGTTATCAATTAGAAGATTAAAACAGTGATTATAAATTGAATCCGTTATAATTAGTTCAAATAATTTTGGAATAGAAGATAATTTGGCTATGGGACGATAGTTAGTAATTTCATTTTTAGCATTCTTTTTGTGAATTGGTCTGATATAAGACATTTTCTAAAGAGGAGGAAAAAGTCCGGAATTAATTATTTCCGGTATACCATCAGGGCCGGGAAAAGTATTATCACCGAGTTTATTTAGATATTTGGAGACTATTTCTTCATTTATATTTATGTCATTAAGAGACGTTTTTTGACAACTGTCCATAAAGGAGAAATAATTTTCATTTGGCGAAAAGGAAGAATCACTATATGAAGTGCTGAAAAACTCACGAAAATACTTCGAAATAACTAAAGGATCATTACTTGAAAGAGAATTGAAATTCATAAATGTAGGGTAATCATCACAATTACGTTTAGAATTTATGAATTTCCAAAATTTTTTCGGATCCGATTTTAGTTTACTTGCCATTTGATTAATATAATTATTGTAAAGAATATCGGATGACGTTTTAAAATTATCAAAAAATATGACAAAATTGTTATAGTCATTAATATCTTTTGATTTGAGATATTTACACCAGTCTTTGTTTTTCTTATTTCTGAGAGATCTAAGCTCCTTTGTGAACCATGGTGGGCCAGATTGGGAAGATCTTTTTTTTGAAATAGGAACGAATTGAGTAGAACCTTAGTCCGGGAAAGTTGGTTTTATTGAAATTAAAACTATAAGAATATGCTGCTTCAAGATTTACGGAATTAGTTAAACAATAGGTAAAACTTATTGAAGGGTGATAAGGGTCTAACTCAAAAAGCGATAACACCGAGTCACAGAAAGTGATATTATATCAATCAGAGGTAAATATTAAATCCAATTGGTTATCTTTAAAATTACGATGGTGGGAAACCTGTTGTAAATTGTTGGTATTTAACCCATCAATAAATTGCGAATCAGTTTCACTCACAGAAAAATCCGGAATCAAAAAAGATTCTTCGTCAAGATTAATCCATGTAATAGGAGAGAGATTAAAATCTCCACATAAAATTAACTCATCATTAGGATCTGAATTACAGCAAATCGAATATATTACATTTAAAAGAGTAATATAAATATTTAAATTCGAAGAAGGTGGAATGTATATGTTAACAATATTTACATATTTGTTTGAAAATTTTATATTCACACCTATTATTTCAAGACCGTCTGCGTTCGAAATAGGAATTTCATTTGCATTAAAAGAGTTTTTGACGGCAATCAATACACCCCCCCCCCTTTAGGAATGTAACTGTTAGATACATTAGGTTCAGCATATCTATCTTTTCTAAAAACAGAATATGAGCTATCGAAAAGCTCAAGATTGTTAATATAGGGTGTTCAAAATTGAGGTATCATTTTGATTTTGCCGCCATTTTTTTTTCTACCTGAAATTTTTATACAAGGTTTCTTTAGGTATATTCTAAATACATTCCGGTTAGTTAATATAGAAGAATTTAGCCAAGTTTCAGTTAATGCAAATACGTCAAAATTTAAACTTATTGAATTAAGTAAGACTTGACTTGTTTTTGTTCTAAGATCTCTGACATTTTGATAATATATTGATAAATTTATCAAAATTGAATAATCTATCAAAGATGTAGAGATCTTATTTAAATTATTTATTGGCACGAAAAAATTTATTATAATTATCATTCGAAACTTGGTAAGTGATTGTAATAATTAAGTACTATTACAATGACTGCCATATGCCTTCATCTGAGATATCTTTGGAAGATATACCTTTAGTTTCGTGAAATTTTATATATAATTTATATAATTCTTTGTATTCGGTTGGTAAACCTTCGTTATCAATTAAAACTTTTATACTTGTTCTGGTCTTACCTTCCAACACAGTATTATATTTATCATCAAACAAGTATGACAAATATAATCTGACCATGTTATAGACCTTATCTTCTCTTAGCCTAGAAAGAGTGACTGTATAGTCGTTGTTGGCAAGAGATTGTTGTGACATTCTTTTTATCGGTGGTAAAAGCGGGTTAATAATTGAAGGTTGAAGAGTTTCACCTTGAACAAAGTTTATGAATTTAGAAGTAGAAGGAACATTTGGTGAAGTTGAGGAAGAAGGAGGAGGTTCAGTTATCGAAACACAATTAGAATTGGTAATTTCAAGATCTTTAGTTAGTGATACAGTATTAAAAGCGTTTATATTGTTATTACTGTTCTGAATAGTATTGTGGTTATGAGATTTGTTGTTCTGATTTATATTTGAAGTAGTGTAAGTGTCTGAGTTAGTGTTTACTATGATTAAGGAATTATTTGTGTCTGTTGTGCTAGAGTTTAATGACTTGTCAACGGTTGAACTATTATTAGGATGAACAGTTAAATTATTAACGTTAATGCTAGAATTAGAATTACTATTATCAGAAACAATTTTATTATTTTTAGATATTATTTTTATATTATTACGAGAAATATTTTTATTTTTATTATTATTATTCCTATTTTTATCGTTATTATTATTATTACTTCTACTTTTATTTTTATTAATTTTATTACTTATAATATTATTTTTTTTATTACTATTATCATTAATATTTAACTTATTATCTAATTTGCTTTTCGCATCTTTACCTCTAATATCCCGGAATTTTGTAATTGTGGTCCCCTTATTCCAAAATTTAAGATTTTTCACCTTCATGATTATGTTTTCAGGAACGTGCACCTTAAACGACAAGTATTTCGGATTTCGGATGTTTTTGGGAGTTACCTTTTTACATATTGCAATATCACATTTAAACTTTTGTTTAATTATTTTTTTTGTTTATTAAGCACTCAAGGCTTTTTTCTGTAGTTTTGCAATTTAACCTTGAAATGCAAAGAGAAAAAGAAGGCTTTTTTGTAGCCACTGGGACTATTGTAGCCTTAACTCCAGGTTTTGCTTTATTTTTTTTGCTCTTTGCCTTTGTGCTAGGTGTGATATTGTCAGTTTGGATAAATACGTCTTTATAAACTATGGATGGTTTATTTAATTTATCAAACTGTTATTTAATTAACTCACTCACATCGCATTGAGTTTCCTTTTGGCTATGATTAGGTAATTGTTTCTCCGAACCCATAGCGTGAAGGGATAAGTTCATGCGATTTAAATCGTCCTTCATAAGTTCAACTACTTCTCGAATGCCAACCAGCTCTTTTGATGGTACCGAAAGAAGTTAATTTTTCATATCATTAACCAGATCTGTTAATGTATTCTTTAAATATTTTTTTCGGTCAGAAAGAAAACTGCATAATGCCTGGTTAAAGCTATCGTAGCTTTTGGCCATATCGTTAAAGCATACCGAATTACTTTTTAGATCCACTGCTTTGGCCGTGCAACCTTGGCAGTCGCTTTTTATATCATTTAAGTAAACCATCAACTCGTCTTTAAGAATATGAATAGGCTGGTTTAAATCTAAGCAACTTTCGCAAACAAAATGATGCGAAATAAACATGTTACATATTTGCCACCCCTGGGGGCATTAATGCAAACCCCATCAAACTTTCTGTTACAGATGCCATTGCATGCGATGACATCTGTTTTAGAATCTGTAATAGTACAGAGTATGGCACTGCATTTATTTTGATTCATTTTAATTAGTAACAGTAATATATAAAAATTTAACAGCAAAACATCAAATTAACATCAAATTAATTTTAATAATATAAGTCAGTTTTTTAAGAATTCAAGTTAAAATTAAAACAAAAGTAAACAAACTTAAGTGACCTAATTTAAGTAATTATTAAAAATGTTTAAACAAAAAAAAATTTTTTTAATTTTATAACTCAGCACTTTTATATTATGGTAAAAATGTGTAAAGTTAAAATCTTTTGTTTTTGATTATATTATTGTTCATAAAGTAAAAAAATTAAACGAATTTAAAAAATTAAAATAAAAGTGCGCGTTTTACAATGACACGTTACTTAACTTGTTAACGGTTTGAAAAGAACTAATTAATATCATATTGTAATAGCTATATAATAAAATAATAAGCCATAATTCTTGTATAAGATAAGAGATGGCGTAGAAATAAAAAAGAAACGTCTTAGTCTTGTAAATAGCTACAGCCGAGTAATCAACGGCTCAGTGAAATTAATGATTCACGAAACTGGAGCTTAGTCAAGTATGAATAATAAATGACTTATTGGATGCCCTATTATTCTCATAGGAGTGGCACGGAAAAAAAAATTCAAAGGCCACAATCAAACAAACACATATCAAGGAATATTTCATACTTTTATTTTATTCTGAAATAATTCTGTTAAGAGACTGTAATATCTTTGTATGAAAAATTTATTTTGTTAATTTAGTTAGCTTCTCTGCTATTTTTGGTATAATCATTTTAAAATCATGTATTGTCACCGGAATCTAAACTGATTCCAAAACTTCAAGTCCCTAGCTCAACGAGAAATGTGTCTAAAATAGCGTGCAAGATTCCGTGATTTCTTTAACCACGAGTAAGTTCAATAAAAGCTGTTAATAAACATAAATTAAATTAAATATGTGGGATTTATTTTTGGTTTCTGCATTTAATACAGTAAGAGCTGCCGCCGCCAATCCTCCGCAAAACAAATCATAAAACCCTGATTTTATAACCAACTCTAAAATCAATAATATGGATTATCAATAAATCAATAATCAATATTTGAGAGTCTCGCATATAAATAATACACATATTCTGCAAAAGAAGTACAATCCTAATTTTGTAACCAACTTTAAAATCTCTCCTAATTATTTTTGTACATGCGGATTTCAATAACAAAGTAATCAAAATAGTGGAAGCTGCCGCTCCCAAACCCCTGCTAAACAAATATTGGAGTACTGATTTTATACTAAAATACTGTTTTTGTACTCAATATTGTAACAACAACCCTCTAAAAAATCCATTGTTATAAATAATATATCCAAACAAAAAAGTACTACATTTTGATGCATTTGAATTTTTTTTGTTTTTTATTTTATTTTTATTTATTTAATCCAAATATTACCCTTTTACAATATTGTATTATATAGTACAAGTTTTTTACTGAGATTAGATTTATTATTATAATCTTTACAGCAGAGAATAAAAAAAAAAAATTTCAAATGAGAAGAAATATTATTTTGGTCTGAATTTTAATAGTTGAAGGAAAATTATAAAAAAAAACTTTACTAATATATTTAGTTTAATTAAAACTTAAATCTAACTTAATCTAGTCGGAATTATCTTATAGTCTAATTTGTATTAAACAGGAGCTTACATTATTAATTTTAAACAGAGTTTAAATTTCTTATTATCTGATTTTCAAAAAATATACATTTATTGATAAATTTGACATATGTTTGATTTATTTTCTCTGATACTAAGCCGATATTTGTTTGTTGATGAAGTAAACTTGTTGAATAATAAAAAGGTAAATTGAGCATTAACTTTAATATTTTATTTTGAACAATTTGTATCTTTTTGATGTGAGTTGAGTAGCTGCTATATTGTGAAAAACACGGCATCCGTACAAAATAATCGGTTGAAACACCATTTTCATAATTAGAAGTTTGTTTTCTCTTGATCGTTCGGAATTTCTATTTATAAAAGGGTACGGTATATGAATGCTTTCATTTAATTTGTTGATTACTTGGCTAACGTGTTCACTGAAAGTCAATCTTTTATCAAAAAGGACGCCCAAATATTTTACCGTGTCTGCCCAAGATACTGAAATATTTCCCAGCAGTAAATTAGACGGGGGAATAAGAGAAGGTTTCCTTTTATATGTGAAAAATATTGCACTAGTTTTTTCAGTATTAATTGCAATTTTCCATTTTTGAAAATATTGAGAAACCACGTTTAAACCATTTTGTAAATTATTCATAATATCAGTACTGAAAATTCCCGCAGCAAATAAAGTATCATCGGTGAAAATAGATAACTGCACATATGTTAGTCTAGGTATGTCATGGGTAAATATGTTATATAGAACTGTTCCTTGTGGAACGCCGGTTGGGATGGTGTATGTATTAGATGTTATTGACCCTATATAGACTTTAAATGTTCTGCCATAAAGGAAACTTTGAATTATTTTAATTAAGAAGGAATCAATTCCAATATTTATTAATTTAGAACTAAATCCAGCATGCCAGACTGTGTCAAAAGCATTCCATAACTAGCATTCCAACTGATTTACTGGTAGACATATTAGATTTTATATAGTTTCTTAGACGGAATTGTGGATGTACAGTTGAGTGAGCAATTCTAAATCCGAATTGCTCATCAGGTAATACATAATTTTTATCCAAGAAATCACCTAATTTAAATTTGATAACTTTTTTAAAGGTTTTACCAAATATGTTTAATAAGCTAATAGATTTATAGCTTAGTGGATACTCAGGTGTTTTTTTAGTTTTTAGTATGGGAAGGATCTTAGCTTAGGTTTCTTTATCTTCTACATTTAAAGTCTTTGTGTGCTTAGAATAAAATGTTTTTGCTAGCAGATTGGATTTTTCAACGGTTATAAAATATTTAGCATTATTTTCCTTTAGTACAGGTATAGTTCTATTTTTGTTTTTAATAATTTTACATAGGTTCCAGAACGGTTTGGAAATTTAATTAAAGGATTTTAATTTATTATTTCAGCTCATATTTTTTTAATTAAAATGTGATCTTTAATCAATTTATTATAGTGATGAAGTTGAGCTTTGAATATGACTTGCCTAGTTTGTAACCACTTTTTTCTAACAGTATTTTTAGACTTTATTAAACTTAAGTTCTCATTGGTTATTAGCTGGCAGTTATATTTTTTATTAATTTTCAAAGGCACAGAAAAATTTATTGCATCTTTTAGTAGGGATTGAAATTCAGATAACTTGTTATCTATTTCATAGGAATAGTTGCAAGTATCATTCTCAAGGTTAAAGTGTAAATTTTCATTCAAATATTTCTTGAACACGTTCCATTTAATTAATTTATTTCTTCTAGAGATCTTCTAATTTTGTACCATATGAATTAGTTAGTAATATTGAGTGTTTTGTAATCGATTCTTTTAATTCTTTTAATTTTCAACAGGTATCCTCGGTTTACAATAATCGTGGGAGGCAGTTAGACTTACTATTTACTTCAAACTGGAATAATTTAGTTACTATTACCTGTCCATTTGAACTCGTCGATATTGATGAATATCACCCTCCAATATGTTTTTCCCTTTCTTCTCTTGTGTCTCCTAATGTTGATTCAGCACTTTCTTAGCGTTACAATTTTTCCAAAACTAATTTTGAAGCAATTAATAACTATTTATCCGATTACGACTCTTTTTTATACTTTATTAAATTTTGAATAAAAGTGGTTTTACCACAGCGTGATGGCCCCGCTACCATCATTGTAAATAGATGAAATAGCATAGTTGTATTAGTTAAAAATGGCACTGTTAATCTATATTTATATGAAAAGCTCTTTTGCCGAAGTGAATATAAATGTAAATTTATTTATTCTAATAAGTATTATTATATATATTATTTAAGTATTCTTACACAAATCGTCGACATGGTTAAACGAGTTCCCATAGTTGACCCACAATTTTTACAAGGAAATGAAAAGCAATATTTCCTAAAAGAATTAGCTATACTTGAAAAAGGAAGTTTAATTCCAACTGTCTATCACTTCAAAGCACCGTACCCCTCAGAGGAACTTAGTCCGGATATGAAATATAATAACCAGTATTGCGAAAATAAAATAAATGGACTTAAATGGAATAACGGTCTAGTTGAATATTTAGATGTAAAATGTATATTAAAACACTATTTAGAGTTGGCTGAAAAAATTTATGTTAAAGGCGAACAAAAAAAACTATTCCTTCAAAAGTACATTGACAGTGATAAAATAGAAGATTTAAGCAGAAACTTGCCGTCATTACAAAAGATTGATAACTTTAAATCAAATTGTCCTATACACTTATTAAACAACAATTTCAGATGTGCTGTTAAAAATTGTTATAATGTATATATGTATCTTTTAAAAGAAAAAATGTTAGATTAAGACAGCACAGATTTCTATAAAATTGTAAAATATTTTCAAATAAAAAATTATTTCAAACATATAAATAAATTTGTTTTATTTTTTTTTTTAACACAACATAAGAATGCATCTTTTTTTGTTCTACATTCTTACATATCAATAAAATCTAAAAATACTAATAATTTGTTCTTTCCTCTTCTTTAAATATTTCATCAGAACAAAAAAGAAAAGAAAAAAATTCATCTCAAAATATCAATTTGGTCAAGGTTGATTCAGATTTAAAAACCAGCTTTGCACTTTTTTCTTTTAATTTTAAAAATTCGCATGGGTACTCTTTTTTTCTCTTTACATTTTATAAAAACGCATTTTTCTTACTATTTCCATTCACACCTATTACTTAAACCACATGTTAGATATTTTTGATTTCCTGTTTGTTTTCTTTTTATTCATATTTTTGTCAACATTCTTATATAACAATAAAATCTTATACGGTGATACTCGCAATTAATTAATGGTTTTTATTTCTTCTTCTTTAAATACTTCATAAAAAAAAAGAAAAAACAAGGAAAAAAGAAAAAAAATGCATCTCAAAATTGCATTAATTTTGTTGATTCTTTATCTAAGATTTAAAAAACCAGTTTGCACTTTTTTCTAATTTTAAAGAAACGTATAGGTACATTTTTTTTCTCTTTACATTGTATGAAAAAGCATTTTTTTTTTCCTACTATTTTCCTGCATACCTATTACTTAAACCAAGTATACAATCTTTATAAACAACTGACGATCGCCCAGTCTGACCTACTTTTAAAATGACCTTGACATACTTCCTGTCTGGCCTTCCGGGTGGCCTTGACCTACTTCTGGGTGACCTTGACCTACTGACCTGTCTGGCCCAAGTGCCTACCTGTCTACTTACGGATCATCACAGTCACTATTCATAGTAACTTTTTTTGTCGAAAGATCATTAGATAGTGCATCAAATGATTTGGCCATGTCCTGAAATGCGTTGGTGTTGGCACTAATTGTTTGACTAGTCTTAGCTAATAGGCCGGATTTAGCACTATCAAGACTAGAAAATAAATTGTGTATGTTATCAAACATACTTCTTAACAGCCCCTCGTAGTTCTGGCAATCCTCACATATGAAATATGAGTCAAGGTGATACCAATCTCTACTTAAGCCATGGATATACCATGGAGTTTTCTTTTACAAAAACCTTTACAGATTACAAATTTAATTTTTTTATCATTAATAACACTTTCGAGATTGCATTTGTAATCCATGGTTTATAAATTTTTAAGTAATATTTTATAAAATGAAAACAAAAGTTTAAAGTTACTTGATATAAATAAGTTTAAAATATATACTATATATGTTTTATACTTTTTTAAAAAAGAAAAAGATTTTTTTTTTTTTATAATTTTAAGTAAACTTATTAATTACTTTTAACAGAAGCAAAAAAAAAATTTCAAAAGATCAAGTTACACAAATAAAAGTTTAATAGAATTATTTTTTTATTAGAGTATGATTTCAATTGTTCTTATTTTACTTCTATTTATTGTTGTTGTTCATTTTTATTAATAGCAATTAAAGTTAATAATATGTGGCGATTATACATTTAATAAAAATGCAAACACTGCAAAATGAATTAACACACTTTGAATAACTGAATTTGTAAAAAAAGAAATAAATTAAATTATAACTTTAATATATAATTATAATTAAATAATAACATTAAGTAAGAACTTTTAATAAGAACTAATTAACTTGAAGTTAGAGATAGAACTATATATATTTATATAGGTATAGTATAGTATATTGCTTTGCTGTTTCTTTAGTTGTTGATACAAAAAAGAAAAATGTATAAACTAAATGTATAATTACATATATATATACATTTAGTTTTGTATATATGTATTTTGTATATAGCTAATTATATTTTTTAGATTTCCAAAATATATTAGAAGGCAACAACCAAATAAACACATGAGGTGATGTTGCTTGCTATTTATTCCAAGCAAATATTATATTCATATGTACATTTAGTTTTGTCTATAGCTAATTAAAAGTTATCCAGCCAATGTTGCAGTGGTTAAGACACCGGCCTTTCATACGAAAAGAATCGGGTTCAAACCCCGGCTGGGTCATATAGATTAATAAAAAATAATATAGATTTTTCTTATAATATATAATAATTAGTAGAATATAATTAAACTAAAAATAAGTATATTTTGTCCTATAAATTATAATTTATTTATTTATTTATACTGTTTAGCACAAACAGTTTACATAAAATTTATAATATATATAATAACTAGTAAACAATAATAAATTGTTAAATACAATAAAAGTTATAATAAAAATTACATAATTGTTAAGTATAAATAAACTTAGAACTAAGATTAAAATTAAAAATCATATACATAGATATATACTTTACAGTGCAACAAAAAACAAAAACAAAAAAAAAAAAATCCTAATATTAATAGCGATTGTATAATTTTTGTTTTTGGGAATGTTTTGAAAGTGTAAAGTCAATGTTAAGTTTATGTTTGTTACCTATAATAAGCATCCTATTAATAGGTTCAAATTTGCCATAATTAGTCCTATGATTATAGGTTTTAAACAAATTGCAAGAGCGAAGGCGTTGAAGATTTCTAATATTAATTTTACTAGAAATTAAAGTAGATTTAACATAACCCTTGACAATCTCTGTAATGAAAATAACATCAGAAACCTCACGTCTAAAACTTAAAGTACACAAATCAATTAACTTTAGCCTTTGTTCATATGGTGGCAAAATAATAGGATTTGACCATGGTAAATGGCGTAAGGCAAATCTAAGAAAGTTTTTCTGTACTGCCATGTAAAATGAAGACTAAACTTGACTAGCATATTCCAGGTTCGGTCTTACAAGACAAGTGTATAACGACATAGGAATCTGAAAATTCCTTAGAAGAACGTTTAACAAACCCCAATAATGAATTAGCTTTATTTATAATATTATTATAATGAATTTTAAAACTAAGTTGGGAATCAAAATACACACCTAAGTCTTTTATTGAAGTAACTTTAGGTAAACTAATACCATCCAAGTTATAGTTGAAATAAATAGGACTAGAACGACGTGTATAAAATAACAATGCGCATTTATTTACATTAAGTAGTAGACAATTATTAACGCACCAATTGTTAAAATTTTGAAGGTCATCCTGCATAAGGACGGCGTCCTTATTAGATGTCATTTTTTTTAAAGATTTTCATATCATCAGCGTAAACTTGAAGCTCACAATTAGAAATGATAGAAGTAACATCATTTACAGATAAAATAAAAAGTAAAGGACCAAGGTGGCTACCTTGTGGAACACCGGAATTTGCCACGAATGGTTCTGAAATCACATTTTTGAATATAACACTATAAGAGCGATCACACAAATAAGAATATATCCACTTTAGGAAAAACTCTGGGAAGCCATATTTTTTTAGTTTTAGTAATATAATACTATGTGGCAATAGATCAAATGCTTTACTAAAATCAGTATAAACAACATCTGTTTGAAAACCTTCTTCCATGTTATTGATGGACGTTGTTTCAACTAGGTTTGTCACAGTAGATTTTTGTTTTACATCAATTAGATAACCAATTGATAACCAATTAGATTTTTGTTGGTTATCAATTAGAAGATTAAAACAGTAATTATAAATTGAATCCGTTATAATTAGTTCAAATAATTTTGGAATAGCAGATAATTTGGCTATGGGACGATAGTTAGTAATTTCATTTTTAGCATTCTTTTTGTGAATTGGTCTGATATAAGAAATTTTCCAAAAAGGAGGAAAAAGTCCGGAATTAATTGTTTCCGGTATACCATCAGGGCCGGGAAAAGTATTATCACCGAGTTTATTTAGATATTTGGAGACTATTTCTTCATTTATATTTATGTCATTAAGAGACGTTTTTTGACAACTGTCCATAAAGGAGAAATAATTTTCATTTGGCGAAAAGGAAGAATCACTATATGAAGTGCTGAAAAACTCACGAAAATACTTCGAAATAACTAAAGGATCATTACTTGAAAGAGAATTGAAATTCATAAATGTAGGGTAATCATCACAATTACGTTTAGAATTTATGAATTTCCAAAATTTTTTCGGATCCGATTTTAGTTTACTTGCCATTTGATTAATATAATTATTGTAAAGAATATCGGATGACGTTTTAAAATTATCAAAAAATATGACAAAATTGTTATAGTCATTAATATCTTTTGATTTGAGATATTTACACCAGTCTTTGTTTTTCTTATTTCTGAGAGATCTAAGCTCCTTTGTGAACCATGGTGGGCCAGATTGGGAAGATCTTTTTTTTGAAATAGGAACGAATTGAGTAAAACCTTAGTCCGGGAAAGTTGGTTTTATTGAAATTAAAACTATAAGAATATGCTGCTTCAAGATTTACGGAATTAGTTAAACAATAGGTAAAACTTATTGAAGGGTGATAAGGGTCTAACGCAAAAAGCGATAACACCGAGTCACAGAAAGTGATATTATATCAATCAGAGGTAAATATTAAATCCAATTGGTTATCTTTAAAATTACGATGGTGGGAAACCTGTTGTAAATTGTTGGTATTTAACCCATCAATAAATTGCGAATCAGTTTCACTCACAGAAAAATCCGGAATCAAAAAAGATTCTTCGTCAAGATTAATCCATGTAATATGAGAGAGATTAAAATCTCCACATAAAATTAACTCATCATTAGGATCTGAATTACAGCAAATCGAATATATTACATTTAAAAGAGTAATATAAATATTTAAATTCGAAGAAGGTGGAATGTATATGTTAACAATATTTACATATTTGTTTGAAAATTTTATATTCACACCTATTATTTCAAGACCGTCTGCGTTCGAAATAGGAATTTCATTTGCATTAAAAGAGTTTTTGACGGCAATCAATACACCCCCCCCTTTAGGAATGTAACTGTTAGATACATTAGGTTCAGCATATCTATCTTTTCTAAAAACAGAATATGAGCTATCGAAAAGCTCAAGATTGTTAATATAGGGTGTTCAAAATTGAGGTATCATTTTGATTTTGCCGCCATTTTTTTTCTACCTGGAATTTTTATACGAGGTTTCTTTAGGTATATTCTAAATACATTCCGGTTAGTTAATATAGAAGAATTTAGCCAAGTTTCAGTTAATGCAAATACGTCAAAATTTAAACTTATTGAATTAAGTAAGACTTGACTTGTTTTTGTTCTAAGATCTCTGACATTTTGATAATATATTGATAAATTTATCAAAATTGAAGAATCTATCAAAGATGTAGAGATCTTATTTAAATTATTTATTGGCACGAAAAAATTTATTATAACTATCATTCGAAACTTGGTAAGTGATTGTAATAATTAAGTACTATTACAATGACTGCCATATGCCTTCATCTGAGATATCTTTGGAAGATATACCTTTAGTTTCGTGAAATTTTATATATAATTTATATAATTCTTTGTATTCGGTTGGTAAACCTTCGTTATCAATTAAAACTTTTATACTTGTTCTGGTCTTACCTTCCAACACAGTATTATATTTATCATCAAACAAGTATGACAAATATAATCTGACCATGTTATAGACCTTATCTTCTCTTAGCCTAGAAAGAGTGACTGTATAGTCGTTGTTGGCAAGAGATTGTTGTGACATTCTTTTTATCGGTGGTAAAAGCGGGTTAATAATTGAAGGTTGAAGAGTTTCACCTTGAACAAAGTTTATGAATTTAGAAGTAGAAGGAACATTTGGTGAAGTTGAGGAAGAAGGAGGAGGTTCAGTTATCGAAACACAATTAGAATTGGTAATTTCAAGATCTTTAGTTAGTGATACAGTATTAAAAGCGTTTATATTGTTATTACTGTTCTGAATAGTATTGTGGTTATGAGATTTGTTGTTCTGATTTATATTTGAAGTAGTGTAAGTGTCTGAGTTAGTGTTTACTATGATTAAGGAATTATTTGTGTCTGTTGTGCTAGAGTTTAATGACTTGTCAACGGTTGAACTATTATTAGGATGAACAGTTAAATTATTAACGTTAATGCTAGAATTAGAATTACTATTATCAGAAACAATTTTATTATTTTTAGATATTATTTTTATATTATTACGAGAAATATTTTTATTTTTATTATTATTATTCCTATTTTTATCGTTATTATTATTATTACTTCTACTTTTATTTTTATTAATTTTATTACTTATAATATTATTTTTTTTATTACTATTATCATTAATATTTAACTTATTATCTAATTTGCTTTTCGCATCTTTACCTCTAATATCCCGGAATTTTGTAATTGTGGTCCCCTTATTCCAAAATTTAAGATTTTTCACCTTCATGATTATGTTTTCAGGAACGTGCACCTTAAACGACAAGTATTTCGGATTTCGGATGTTTTTGGGAGTTACCTTTTTACATATTGCAATATCACATTTAAACTTTTGTTTAATTATTTTTTTTGTTTATTAAGCACTCAAGGCTTTTTTCTGTAGTTTTGCAATTTAACCTTGAAATGCAAAGAGAAAAAGAAGGCTTTTTTGTAGCCACTGGGACTATTGTAGCCTTAACTCCAGGTTTTGCTTTATTTTTTTTGCTCTTTGCCTTTGTGCTAGGTGTGATATTGTCAGTTTGGATAAATACGTCTTTATAAACTATGGATGGTTTATTTAATTTATCAAACTGTTATTTAATTAACTCACTCACATCGCATTGAGTTTCCTTTTGGCTATGATTAGGTAATTGTTTCTCCGAACCCATAGCGTGAAGGGATAAGTTCATGCGATTTAAATCGTCCTTCATAAGTTCAACTACTTCTCGAATGCCAACCAGCTCTTTTGATGGTACCGAAAGAAGTTAATTTTTCATATCATTAACCAGATCTGTTAATGTATTCTTTAAATATTTTTTTCGGTCAGAAAGAAAACTGCATAATGCCTGGTTAAAGCTATCGTAGCTTTTGGCCATATCGTTAAAGCATACCGAATTACTTTTTAGATCCACTGCTTTGGCCGTGCAACCTTGGCAGTCGCTTTTTATATCATTTAAGTAAACCATCAACTCGTCTTTAAGAATATGAATAGGCTGGTTTAAATCTAAGCAACTTTCGCAAACAAAATGATGCGAAATAAACATGTTACATATTTGCCACCCCTGGGGGCATTAATGCAAACCCCATCAAACTTTCTGTTACAGATGCCATTGCATGCGATGACATCTGTTTTAGAATCTGTAATAGTACAGAGTATGGCACTGCATTTATTTTGATTCATTTTAATTAGTAACAGTAATATATAAAAATTTAACAGCAAAACATCAAATTAACATCAAATTAATTTTAATAATATAAGTCAGTTTTTTAAGAATTCAAGTTAAAATTAAAACAAAAGTAAACAAACTTAAGTGACCTAATTTAAGTAATTATTAAAAATGTTTAAACAAAAAAAAATTTTTTTAATTTTATAACTCAGCACTTTTATATTATGGTAAAAATGTGTAAAGTTAAAATCTTTTGTTTTTGATTATATTATTGTTCATAAAGTAAAAAAATTAAACGAATTTAAAAAATTAAAATAAAAGTGCGCGTTTTACAATGACACGTTACTTAACTTGTTAACGGTTTGAAAAGAACTAATTAATATCATATTGTAATAGCTATATAATAAAATAATAAGCCATAATTCTTGTATAAGATAAGAGATGGCGTAGAAATAAAAAAGAAACGTCTTAGTCTTGTAAATAGCTACAGCCGAGTAATCAACGGCTCAGTGAAATTAATGATTCACGAAACTGGAGCTTAGTCAAGTATGAATAATAAATGACTTATTGGATGCCCTATTATTCTCATAGGAGTGGCACGGAAAAAAAAATTCAAAGGCAACAATCAAACAAACACATATCAAGGAATATTTCATACTTTTATTTTATTCTGAAATAATTCTGTTAAGAGACTGTAATATCTTTGTATGAAAAATTTATTTTGTTAATTTAGTTAGCTTCTCTGCTATTTTTGGTATAATCATTTTAAAATCATGTATTGTCACCGGAATCTAAACTGATTCCAAAACTTCAAGTCCCTAGCTCAACGAGAAATGTGTCTAAAATAGCGTGCAAGATTCCGCGATTTCTTTAACCACGAGTAAGTTCAATAAAAGCTGTTAATAAACATAAATTAAATTAAATATGTGGGATTTATTTTTGGTTTCTGCATTTAATACAGTAAGAGCTGCCGCCGCCAATCCTCCGCAAAACAAATCACAAAACCCTGATTTTATAGCCAACTCTAAAATCAATAATATGGATTATCAATAAATCAATAATCAATATTTGAGAGTCTCGCATATAAATAATACACATATTCTGCAAAAGAAGTACAATCCTAATTTTGTAACCAACTTTAAAATCTCTCCTAATTATTTTTGTACATGCGGATTTCAATAACAAAGTAATCAAAATAGTGGAAGCTGCCGCTCCCAAACCCCTGCTAAACAAATATTGGAGTACTGATTTTATACTAAAATACTGTTTTTGTACTCAATATTGTAACAACAACCCTCTAAAAAATCCATTGTTATAAATAATATATCCAAACAAAAAAGTACTACATTTTGATGCATTTGAATTTTTTTTGTTTTTTATTTTATTTTTATTTATTTAATCCAAATATTACCCTTTTACAATATTGTATTATATAGTACAAGTTTTTTACTGAGATTAGATTTATTATTATAATCTTTACAGCAGAGAATAAAAAAAAAAAATTTCAAATGAGAAGAAATATTATTTTGGTCTGAATTTTAATAGTTGAAGGAAAATTATAAAAAAAAACTTTACTAATATATTTAGTTTAATTAAAACTTAAATCTAACTTAATCTAGTCGGAATTATCTTATAGTCTAATTTGTATTAAGCAGGAGCTTACATTATTAATTTTAAACAGAGTTTAAATTTCTTATTATCTGATTTTCAAAAAATATACATTTATTGATAAATTTGACATATGTTTGATTTATTTTCTCTGATACTAAGCCGATATTTGTTTGTTGATGAAGTAAACTTGTTGAATAATAAAAAGGTAAATTGAGCATTAACTTTAATATTTTATTTTGAACAATTTGTATCTTTTTGATGTGAGTTGAGTAGCTGCTATATTGTGAAAAACACGGCATCCGTACAAAATAATCGGTTGAAACACCATTTTCATAATTAGAAGTTTGTTTTCTCTTGATCGTTCGGAATTTCTATTTATAAAAGGGTACGGTATATGAATGCTTTTATTTAATTTGTTGATTACTTGGCTAACGTGTTCACTGAAAGGCAATCTTTTATCAAAAAGGACGCCCAAATATTTTACCGTGTCTGCCCAAGATACTGAAATATTTCCCAGCAGTAAATTAGACGAGGGAATAAGAGAAGGTTTCCTTTTATATGTGAAAAATATTGCACTAGTTTTTTCAGTATTAATTGCAATTTTCCATTTTGAAAATATTGAGAAACCACGTTTAAACCATTTTGTAAATTATTCATAATATCAGTACTGAAAATTCCCGCAGCAAATAAAGTATCATCGGTGAAAATAGATAACTGCACATATGTTAGTCTAGGTATGTCATGGGTAAATATGTTATATAGAACTGTTCCTTGTGGAACGCCGGTTGGGATGGTGTATGTATTAGATGTTATTGACCCTATATAGACTTTAAATGTTCTGCCATAAAGGAAACTTTGAATTATTTTAATTAAGAAGGAATCAATTCCAATATTTATTAATTTAGAACTAAATCCAGCATGCCAGACTGTGTCAAAAGCATTCCATAACTAGCATTCCAACTGATTTACTGGTAGACATATTAGATTTTATATAGTTTCTTAGACGGAATTGTGGATGTACAGTTGAGTGAGCAATTCTAAATCCGAATTGCTCATCAGGTAATACATAATTTTTATCCAAGAAATCACCTAATTTAAATTTGATAACTTTTTTAAAGGTTTTACCAAATATGTTTAATAAGCTAATAGATTTATAGCTTAGTGGATACTCAGGTGTTTTTTTAGTTTTTAGTATGGGAAGGATCTTAGCTTAGGTTTCTTTATCTTCTACATTTAAAGTCTTTGTGTGCTTAGAATAAAATGTTTTTGCTAGCAGATTGGATTTTTCAACGGTTATAAAATATTTAGCATTATTTTCCTTTAGTACAGGTATAGTTCTATTTTTGTTTTTAATAATTTTACATAGGTTCCAGAACGGTTTGGAAATTTAATTAAAGGATTTTAATTTATTATTTCAGCTCATATTTTTTTAATTAAAATGTGATCTTTAATCAATTTATTATAGTGATGAAGTTGAGCTTTGAATATGACTTGCCTAGTTTGTAACCACTTTTTTCTAACAGTATTTTTAGACTTTATTAAACTTAAGTTCTCATTGGTTATGAGCTGGCAGTTATATTTTTTATTAATTTTCAAAGGCACAGAAAAATTTATTGCATCTTTTAGTAGGGATTGAAATTCAGATAACTTGTTATCTATTTCATAGGAATAGTTGCAAGTATCATTCTCAAGGTTAAAGTGTAAATTTTCATTCAAATATTTCTTGAACACGTTCCATTTAATTAATTTATTTCTTCTAGAGATCTTCTAATTTTGTACCATATGAATTAGTTAGTAATATTGAGTGTTTTGTAATCGATTCTTTTAATTCTTTTAATTTTCAACAGGTATCCTCGGTTTACAATAATCGTGGGAGGCAGTTAGACTTACTATTTACTTCAAACTGGAATAATTTAGTTACTATTACCTGTCCATTTGAACTCGTCGATATTGATGAATATCACCCTCCAATATGTTTTTCCCTTTCTTCTCTTGTGTCTCCTAATGTTGATTCAGCACTTTCTTAGCGTTACAATTTTTCCAAAACTAATTTTGAAGCAATTAATAACTATTTATCCGATTACGACTTTTCATTTTCATCGTCTATCAATTTAGAGATTACAGTTAATAATTTCTATAAAATCCTTCATTCCATTATTTCACAACATGTTCCATTAGTTATTGATAAAATTAACGAAACTTGTCCGCCTTGGTTTACCAGAAATCTTAAGAAATAAAAAAATAAAAAAAATAAAGCCTGGCGTAAATTCATTAAAAGCAATAATAATCATGACTTTAATGATTTTATTTAATGTTTTCAGGTCAGTGTCTAATAATCTTTACTTTAATTATGTTACAAAATATGTCTTCAGATATTAAAACTAATCCAAAACTCTTTTGTAAATTTGTCAATTCTAAAAGAAAATCTGATCAATATCCCACTTGTATGAATTATAAAAACTTTAACAGTAGTGATTCTAAAGTGATTTCTGAATTTTTCCGTGATTTTTTTTCAGCCAGTTACGGAAAAATTCAGGTCTGCCTGCATTTTCTTTAAATAAAGATTATTTCTGCCACTTAGTTAACTTTCCTAAAACAACGCTTACTAATATTCGTATTGATTCTAATGTAGTCTTAAACTACTTATAAAAGCTTGACAATAATTCTAATCTTGGTACTGATGATATTCCAAACATATTTTTAAAATAATGTTCGATTTCATTATGTGGTCTCCTTTCTATCTTATTTAATTTTTCTTTGACTCCTGGTATTTTTCCGTCCATCTGGAAGACTTCTCTTATTAAGCCTTTTCACAAAAGAAATATTAAAAATGATGTAACAAATTATCGCCCAATTGCGAAACTATCATCTATTCCCAAACTTTTTGAATTGATCATATTTGATTCTATTTATGATCATTGTATTTGCTTTTTATCTCCTTATCAACATTGCTTTGTTAAGCATAAATCAACTGTTACTAATCTTATTGAATCCACCTCTACTTTCATTAATAACATGGAGGATGGTTTTCAAACAGATGTGATATATACCGATTTTAGTAAAACTTTTGACCTTCTTCCGCACAATATTAATATTTTTAAGTTGGAAAAACTGGGATTCCCCATTTGTTTTCATTAATTGGGTTCACTCCTATCTTTCTGAACGTAGGTATAGTGTGCCTTTTAGATCCGCGACATCTTCTGAATTCGATGCTGCCACAGGTGCTCCCCGAGGTAGTCATCTTGGACCTCTACTATTCATTATTTCCATTAATGATGTTACTTCGTTAATACTTAATTGCCGTATTAAAATTTACGCCTGAAAAGCTTCATCAAAATTAAAAATTTAGAAGATGCTTTAGCTTTGCAAGCTGATCTTAATCTATTTTATGATTGGTGTTGCAATAATAATCTTCAACTTAACGTTAATAAATGTGCATCAATTACTTTTACACGTCGTTCATGCCCAATCTTGTATTCTTTCAATAACCTAACTATTCCTAAAGTTGTCTCTATAAAAGATCTAGGGGTACTCTTTGATAGCAAGCTTTCTTTTCACGTTCATTATACTGATATACTAAATAAAGCTAACTCTATGCTAGGTTTCATTGACCGTTGGGCAAGAGAATTTGATGATCCTTATGTATTAAAATCTCTTTTTAATTGTTTGGTTCGACTTAACTTGGCATATGCTTCCCAGGTATGGAGCCCATTTTATAATATTCATATAAATAGAATAGAATCAGTTCAAAACAAATTTATAAATTTATTTTTCTTCTCAATTATTTGCTAAACTCAATTTTTCTTCTTATTCTAGATTAAGATCTGTAAATATGTTTAACTTGCATTTTCATAGAACTAATTATGGGAAACATGAACCTATTAATGATGTCTCTTTGTAACATATATAAACGTCATATTAACCTCTTACTAACAAAGCAATCACTCAAAAGTAATTTATATTTATGTGAATGAAGTTATTGAATAACCCTTGACCTGAGGACTCTTAATTGAACTTATTTTGTTGTAACTTATTTTATTATAATCATTAATTATAAATTGTAATTTCTTTTTTTTTCTCGTTTAATTATTATTAATTAGTTGTTATTTGAATTTATTTAATTTTGTTTAATTTTATCTTTAAAGTAGATTAAGTATTTTTATTGTAACTTGCTTGATTGAAGCTTGTATTAAATAAATAAATATAAATAATAAATAATATTATTGTTGTTATCATAAGAACTAGGTTTATTATTTAATAAAAAATTATTATTATTAGTTTAGTGTTAGTTCGAAATAGCTTTAAGAGTGTTGTGTAAACCATTAAAGAACTGCAAATCCTTGTAAAAAACTGTATTATGATTATAAACCGTTCTGTATAACGGTAGTCGAAAATTTCCTCCTGATCTAAGGTCATATTGTGTCGAATCGCTAACGTATTGTAAATCACTACATAAATAATCCGGTAACATACTACATTAATTCATTTTAAAAACAAATATGAGAATGTTAAACTTTAATTTCGCTCGAAAATTAAACCAACATATTTCTTTCAGCATACTAACGATTGGTGTGTGTGTATCTGTTTTCAGAATTAATCTCATGGCTTTGTTTTACAAAACTTGCAGCCAGTATAATTTTGTGGAACTACATTTATATAGTATTAAGGAATCATACCTTAGGTGAGGTAACATTATTTTATTGTAGACGATGAAGTTTAGGGCTTTGTATACTAATTTTGTTCCGGACTGAAAATTAAACTAGACTGCCAATTAAATTTTGTTGGTTTTAACATCTAAAAATTTAATTTTTTTTTATGTTAAGTTATGTCAATGTTAAATTAGCTTTTAAGTTGCTCTAACATAATGATTTCGAATTAATTTTATCATAAAATCTATTCTGTTTATGTTTGCTTCTTTGTACAAATATTCATTTGAATAAAAACATTTGTAGTCAGATTCTGCTTTGTGTGATTTGTTTATACATACTCTTATGCACTTTCTTTCAAATTTTCTGATTTTTTCCATGAGACTGGCGGATATATTATACCATCCTGGCATACCATATGAAAATACTGGCCTGATCAATGTAAGGTATGCAATGATTTTCACTTTATTGTTGAGTGTCTTATTATAAAATAGTTTTTTACATGCATACATAGTTTTGGTACCTTTTCTGTTGCGCTTTTTACTTGGTGTATGTAGTTAAGATTTCTATGTAGCTGAACTCCTAGGTACTTCACCGATTTTTTGTTTGCTATCTCGTTGCTGTTAGGTGCTTTTATAATGAACCTTTTCCAGTTTTTCTTATAATTGTCATTAAGGTTATTATAATTGTTTCTAAATAATATGCTTTCGCACTTGTTAAAATTAATTTTTAGCAGCCATACTTTGCAGAAATCTATAATAATGTTGAATATTTTTTGAACAGATTGCTGAGTTTGATCTACCCGCTTAATGACAGAATAAATAATTATGTCATCCGCAAAAGCTATAGAGTAATTAAATCCTTTAACCAATTCTAGCATTTTCAATATGTCGATGATATAAATCGAAAATAGAATCGGTGAATTTACTGAGCTTTGTTTTAGTCCATTTCATAATTGACTAATTTTTGAAGAAATTTCGGATTCATGTGTTTCAATATAAAATTTATTGTCGCTAATCATATTTTGTATTAAAGCTACTAGATGTTGTAGGAATTTATACTTGTGTATCAGTTTGTTTATTAGGCCATCAATCCAAACAGAGTTAAAAGCTTCTTCTAAATCGATGAAGCACCCTCCTACTCCTTTATTTTTATTTATATGCCAA
Organism: Poecilobothrus nobilitatus; assembly: GCA_947095535.1. Classification (NCBI taxonomy): domain Eukaryota; kingdom Metazoa; phylum Arthropoda; class Insecta; order Diptera; family Dolichopodidae; genus Poecilobothrus; species Poecilobothrus nobilitatus. The sequence continues at coordinate 256,619,769 of OX352772.1, read as the reverse complement.
CAGATGTCGGATGTCAATTTTGTTACAACATGTATTGTTGAATCGAAATCCGAATTGCGAGTAATATGTTTTTTGTCTTAAGATGGTTTGTGATTTTACCATTTATTAGGACTTCATAAATTATACTTATGCTTGGTAGCAAGCTTACCGCGCGGTAATTACTGGAGTTTGTTGATTCTTTAACCGGTTTTTTAAATACCATTACAAAAGCTAGTTTTTGAAAACTTTCCCATATATCAATTCACAATGCTCGTCGAATTTTAACTTGTTATCGAAAATAACTCCTAGCTATTTTATTTGATCCACTACCTCTATTCGATTGTTGTCTACGGAAAGATTTGCATCTGACTTTGGTTAAAAATCATGCATTTACTTTCTACCAAATATATATATATATTTTTAGTATGTTTAATTCAATAAATATTAGTTTTGTAACAATTTTTTTTTTTGTGTAAATTTTATTTCATATAAGTATATTTTATTTCATTTAACTTTTTGAAAAAATTTTTTAAATTACCAACTTTAATGTTAATTTACAATATTACAAACGATTTTTTATGCCGTAGACTGCCATCTAAGTTCCGGTAAACCAATAGTCCTAGCCCTATGTGAAACCGAAGTCAGTTGTTTAAATGATAGTTTTTGTATTAACGGCTACTCACTTGTTTCATACTTGGAACTAAAAAGAGGTGTCGCTATCTATACTAAAAGACATAGTTTTCAACACACTTAATATACATGTTCCAGCCTATCTTTCCGTTACATTTGGATCAAAATTCTCGTTGGAAAACATGTCATGATATAGAAAACATAGAAAATCTTTTCAAACAAATCAGAGATGCTCTCGTGTCCCAAAATGAAAATTGTACTAGCCGCCATTGTTATGGATACATAACAATGACTGACTTCATTTTTCCATACTTCTCCGAGCCAAACCTCAATTAGGTAGTAAGTCGAATTATTTTTCTCACTTTGCCATCTTTCTCAACTTGTTAAAAATCTCTAAAAGTCACCTCTTGGATTTGGTTGTAACACATCCTGAAAAATATATGGTTTCAGTTGGTTGCCCTTTGTGAAGTTCCAATCATTGTTTGGTTAATACAAACTTCAAGGTAAGCCCAGTCATACATCAGAAGACTTGTTTCCCAAAAACCAGTATGGAGCTAAAGCCCTGCTAACGAGAAAAGCTTGAATAATTTTTTCAAAACTTTCGATTCGACGACTCGTGCTTCCGCAATAAGAATACTAACTTTACTGCAAATGTGATTAGTACAACAATATTACTGGGAATGAAGTTATTAATATCTTATTCTATGAAAAGTATTAAGCGAAATCTCAAATCTAAGTTTAATCACATTTCCAAAGAAGATATTCTTTAAAACGAGGAGGCTTTTAAAAATAACCAAATTATTGAGTCTGAGACTTCTAGTGGTTCGAAACAGATACAATAGAGATATCAATTGCGAAAAGTTCTTATTCAACCAACAGTTGAAACGTAAGGTCATCCACATGCTAAAGAATAACAAATCCTCTTAGTAATTTGCAAAAAGTGTAAAAGACGACGTTGGCAGATCTTCTCTTCAACCACTTATTGACAGAAATAACAAAGCTGTATGAGATATTAATATAAATGCTAACTATTCCTACCTACCTCCCCCCCCCAATATAAATTTCCTAATTCCAATTTCCCCAATTATCCTTCCCACATCCCTATCCCCAAAACCAAACTGTACTTTAGTATTAAAGGTTCCATCCCAAAGTTTGGTTTCAAAAGTAGGGTGGTTTTGGTGGGTTAAAATCCAACATTACCCTGATGAAGCACGTGCAGTTCCTGTTGGTGACTTTCGAGTTTTCCACCAACCTTCGTAAAAAAAAAAAAAATTTGTTTGGCGAGAATTATTTTTAACTTAAACGAATTATTTTTAACTTAACTAAAATGCCTAAGTCAATTCAAAATCTACCAACCGTTCCAGAAGTTTGGTGCTGCTCCGGTAGAATTTACTTTAGGACACCATCAGATAAACTTTAGACACGATATAAAACAATTTGCCGATCCGGATGGTATCACTATTATAGTAGTGGACAAAATCTACGCCGATATTTCAAAACCTCTTTCTACCTCTCAACCCTTTCTATCTCTCCAGGTATTTATCCTGCCCAACAAAGGTTGTGAACTTTTTGGCAGAAAGGTATCAGTAGCGACCCCTCTAACTATAATTCTATAGCAATTCTATAACTTTGATGCGTTCCAAATTAATGGACAAAATTGTAAATCAAAAGCTTTTAAAATACCTGGATCGTAAAGGTTTATTTCATGATCGACAATACAGGATCCGAGCCCGACGTTCTGCCGATAATCTAACTTACCTTTACCTACCGAAAAATTAAACATCAACCTCCATTACTCCAGTGAGCCTGATGATGTTGCCCTGGATATATCTGAAGCTTTCAATCGAGTCTGGGACGTTGTGATGCAAAGCATAAGGTCTAGATGGGCTCGTTTTGAAATGGAGTGGAGATTTTTTTTCGAATAGTGTGCTAGTGTATAGATACTCAGCTGACAAATTTGAAATAATAAGGCTGCTGCCCCTTGGAGATCAGTTTTATCACCCACTCTTTTCTTCAGATTTATAAATGACCTACTTACAATAAACTCCAATACAATCTATAGTTTCGCAGACGACAGCACTCTTGCATGAATTTCACAGCCACTGTATCATTAAACACCAGATTAACATAGCATAAAAAAATGGAACTATTAGTGAGCTAAAAAATGATCTAGCAAAAAATCCAAAAAAATCTAATACCTTTTAATCTAAAAGAAAGAAACTCTGCAGCACGTAAAAGATTTAAACATTTTCGTTATCGAATTAAACCATAAATTGACTATATTGACTTTTGGCGTAGCTAAAAATGCACCTAGATGTTTTGCTTTTTTGTATTATGTAAAACTTACCATGCCATCACATGTGTTTCCCAAAGGTGGTTATTCATATGTGAACGATTTAGTAAATTTTAAGAAGAACATTAACATCTCTTTCATAATGTCCCTCCAAAATTTTTTACCTACGTATATTTCGTGCAATTCTTCTGAGCGACTTTTAAAGTTTTCCACCGATCCTGGTAAAAAAAACATATTTGAAGAGCTTATCTGGATGGCATTTTTTAGAGGAAGTTTTTTATTAGGAGATAACTTATTTTGTGCAGCAATATCTTTTCAAATAAATTCCTATAAAGTAATATTTGGAGAGTTAACTATTTCTTATCGTATTGCAAATTTGTAATAAAAAATTATATTTTCATTCATAATTTATAAAAAAAATTAAAATAATCAGAAAAAGATTCGTATGTCCTCACCCTTCATATTATAAATCGATATGTACTCTATGTACGATATATGTACGATATGTACTTTCTATTTAAAATATAGCACTTTTTTGTTATTAGACGTATTTATCTTTTGAATTAATTTCGAAATTTTCTTAGGAAGAGAAGCGATTGCGTTTTCATTGATTTATCAATAAAAATGTTTTGAATATGTTTACATAAATATCATTTTTATCAAAAAAAAATTAAAAACTATAATGTAGTAAAACTATAATTTTTTTTACAGAAGATAGCGATTATATACGTGACTTAAAAGTTGACTACGAAGAGAGAAGTGAAAATGCAGGTTTATCAGTTGTTAAAATGTCGTGGCTACCACCTGAAGATCCTAATGGAATTGTTTTATATTATACAGTACATTCCAGAAAGCTGGATTTTGAAAATGAGGAACCTTTATCACGATGTGTATATTCAGAAGATCTCGTGCATAATAATTCAAATCGCTTAATGTATAAAGAAAAATTCTCAGCAGGACGTTATGAAATCAAGATAAAAGCAAATACTCGAATACCTCGGCACCTTCGAAAATTTTCAAGTTCTGTGGAAATAATTATCTACCCGGGAAATTTAGAACTGATTGAGATTATAGGAATAATTATAGGAATTTTTTTGTGTTTATGTGTATTTTCATTAACTTTATGGTACGTAAAAAAAAAATTTTATGCTCAACAACCAGATTTGAAGCTTATAACGTCCGTTAATCCGGAATATGTAAGTATGCAGTACACTCCAGATGAGTGGGAGTTACAACGTGAACAAATTATTCAGTTAAGAGAATTGGGACAAGGTTCTTTTGGTATGGTCTATGAAGGTATTATAAAAAATTACAATCAACTACAAGAAAATACACCATGTGCAATAAAGACTGTAAATGAAAGTGCAACTGATGGTGAGAGAATTAAATTTTTAGAAGAAGCTCATAGAATGAAACAGTTAAATACGCATCACGTTGTGAGATTATTGGGTGTAGTTTCACGCGGTCAACCAACATTGGTGGTTATGGAGCTAATGAGTAATGGAGACCTTAAAGCATTTTTAAGAAGACATCGTCCTGATCCTGAAAACTTTAGAGAGGGGCAACCACTCCCTCAACCACCTACATTAAGGAAAACCTTGCAAGTAATATAATTTTTTTATTGATTTATTTTTAGTATTCTTTTGATTTTAATTTTTAGATGGCTATTGAAATTGCTGATGGTATGGCATATTTATCAGCAAAAAAATTTGTACATCGAGACCTAGCAGCAAGAAATTGCATGGTAGCTCAAGACTTAACGGTAAAAATTGGCGATTTTGGAATGACTAGAGATATATACGAAACAGACTATTATAGGAAAGGAACTAAAGGTCTGCTACCTGTTAGATGGATGGCTCCTGAAAGCCTCAAAGATGGTGTGTTTTCTAGTGCTAGTGACATTTTCAGTTATGGCATTGTTTTGTGGGAAATGGCAACATTAGCTTCCCAACCATATCAAGTTAGTTGCATTCTAATATAATAAACTTATAAGGTGATACGAAAAAAAATTTAAAACGTTTTTGTTAGGTTTGATTTTAATTTACATTTAGAAGAAATTTTTAGTACAAAAATATAATAATACAAATAAGTATACAAAATTGATGTACATATATTTAATTTTAAACAGACCACAATCATAATTACATTTAAAATCAATTAAAACTTAAATTTCTGAAAACAAAAAGAAAAAAATTTTGATTGCATTAGCATAAAAAACTAAAACCTAATTCAAAGCAAATTAATTCAAAATTAATAATGCATTTTCAAAAACCATAACAGAATGCATTTCAGAATTGTATTAAAAATAAAAGTAAAACTAATAATCAAATTTTTTCAAAATTTGTAGTAATTGTGCAAAATTCTACTTTTCGCTGTAAAAAATATCAGAATATTGCATCTTTGAAGAAAAAATATAAATCCAAAAAAATTATAGCTTATTTATTTCTTCATTGCTTTTTTAAATCAAACAGTCCAAAAAATAAAGACAAAAATTTATAGATTACAATTTACAAATTCTTACATAAAATAATATAATTAATTAATTATTTTTGTTATTATTTAAGTAAAATCTAGTGAAAAGAAAATTTTTAAGAAAATATAAGTTAAGTTGAATCTAGTCAGATATATAACGTGGCAAACTGTCGAGTTTGAGCAGAAGAACGTATGTGAAGCAAATTTCAAAAAATGTTGTCAATTGTATCTATTTTTTAACATGAATTTCATAGAATGAAGTTCATAGAATTTTATAGAAAGGTTATGTACAATGTCATTGAACACTGCCCGATTTACTTTTTTCGGGATTATAAGTATTTTTTACTCCCCGATACTCCGAACCTCAATCTTAAAAGTTTAAAAGAACCTCAATCTGAAAAACTAAATTGACCGTTGATCAGTTTAGACGTATATTTAGTTGACGGAATTAACAATAAAAATAATTAAATCTATAATTTATTCGTTCTAAAAAAGTTGTAACGGACAACTATAAGAATGGCGGATTGCCATAAATGTAAAACAAAAATAAAAGGAGAGACTGGAATTAGATGCAGTGGAGTATGTGGCAAAATTTTTCATATATCATCAAAATATAGCGGATTAGACCAGTATTCAATTGGTATACTAAATACTAGCCTAATGTTAAAACTATTATGTGATGATTGTACGCTATACATTAGTAATGTGGGTTTAGTACTGCAAAATATGGAGATCTCGGTTAAAAAAAATTCGGAATATTTAAAGGAATACAAAAATGAATTTGAATGTGCCTTACAAAAAAATGAAAAAGAAATTATGGAATTACTAAGGGCAATTGAAAGTAGATATATGGAGAGATTGGAACAAATAAAAATTACACAACAAAAAGAAATTGAAAAAGTAACAAAAACTACACAATCATTCAAAACGGAATCAGAAAAAATGAATGAGTCTTTAAAAAACTCATCGCAATAGAGTAATGAATGAATTAAAACATATCAAATTAAATGAAAATATTGAAAATGTAGGTCAAAAAATGCAAGTGTAAGCAAAACAAATCTACCGAAAATGAAAAAAGAATTACCTTTGATTATTAAACCAAAAAATAAACAAAAAAGTGAATTAGCAAGACGGGATTTAAATAAGAAGGTAGATCCAAAAAATTTGAAAATAAAAAATATTGAAAATCGAACAAATGGAGCAGTTTTGATTGAAATTGGAACAATTGAAGAACGGGAAAAAATTAAAAAAGAATTAGAAAAAAAATGAAATGAAGGCTACGAAATCAAAATACCAATAGCAATAAAACCGCAAATTGAAGTAGTCCATATGAGTGATAAATTCAGTGAAAGTGAAATCGTGGAAAAATTAAAAAATCAAAACCCCTTTATGGAAATGGTTGAAATGAAGGTAGTAAAAGTATATACTGTAAAAAAATTTAACAAGGAAAAGTTTAATGCAATAATTGAAGTGG